>JAULCC010047320.1:0-15090 GCA_032358795.1 Nuttallia obscurata | reverse complement strand
AATTTCCTTATCAAGTCATCACTCTGGAGATTGTCTTCCATATGGTGACTGCAAGTAGTGTAAACTACATCATCACAAAACTTTTATATATGATGGGGCTTTCATTAAGGAAACTTTCTGGATTTTTTGCCAGATGACACATTTTCTTATATAAAATATGAAGACAGCTACATGATTTCAGAATTTTAATACTTTTATTAAGACTTTTCGAGAGTACTAAGCCTTAACATTTCTAAAACATTACAACAAAACTATCACTTATTATCTTTACTTAAAGGGTTTTCATTAGTTAATGAAATATTTTCAGCAAAAATTTTGCCAGAATCTCTGGAATTTGCTTACAAATTGTATAAATAGAAAAAGAAAATTCCTTAAGTTCAGAAATTGTTATATACATTCCACTTAATGAATGCCATAAATGTGAGACCTATCCCAATGTGAGACCTATCCCAATGTGAGACCTATCCCATTGTGAGACCTATCCCAATGTGAGACCTATCCCATTGTGAGACCTATCCCAATGTGAGACCTATCCCACTGTGAGACCTTTCCCATTGTGAGACCTATCCCAATGTGAGACCTATCCCAATGTGAGACCTATCCCATTGTGAGACCTATCCCAATGTGAGACCTATCCCATTGCTGTCAAATTTCTAGCACTTCTTAGCAGTATCCTCAGTATTAGTTTGACAAGGCCAACAAATGCTGTGCCATTATGTCAATTTTTGTTCAACATGCTGCAAGAATTTATCATAACAGTAAGTTATCCTTTCAAAACTAATGAGCATGATAGCAAACAGGCCTTTTGGGAAAAAAAATAGAAAAAAAATAAAAGGTCTTAATTTGTGTCAGAATTTTCTCATGACCCAGTCTAAACTGATAACCTTATACTGAATGCTACCAAAACTTACCTTCCAAAGACAGATGTCAGTGGAATGTAGGCAGCCAGGGCTAGCTCTGGGCTAAAGGTCTGCCTAAGTTCTATCTGCATATGCTCTTCTGATGTTTTTCTTCCATCAACAAAGTCGTCTGAAATACAAGTCACACAAATACTGAGAGTCTCAAGGCTTTACAAGCCATAAACCCAACTCCCTATGTTCTTTGGATTATTTTACTGTACTATCTGATATAAGTTTAACTGACTAACTTCCAACTTGAAACAGACAAGACGTACACAAGATAACAACCTGGTAAATACAAAAAATTAAAGCCATAAAATTGGTCAAAGAAGGGAGGGAGGGACCTGTGACTCCTCAATAAGTTTTGTATCAAATTACCACAAGCCCCCAGAATTTTATTCTTTTATCTTAAAAATAAATCCTTTCTTATGAATCAAAATATTTAGTACATGTACAATGCAACCTTTTTACTGCACAAACCTCTAGGAAAGGAATCGTTGTCATGAAATTTTTCCATAGAGGTTAAATGAACTGTACATTCTTACTTGAGGAAATATTTATCACTGTTGAATACAGGTGTTGCAATGGATAGGGCCATTATAGAGAGAATGCATGTCTGTTTGAATATATTTTTTCCAGATAAGGAAAATCTCACAACACTGCAACACACCTCTCAATTATAAGTAATGTATACCTAACCAGATAATACCTCTCTTGAAGAATGCAGTACAAAGCAAAAATGGAAAATTGGCAAGAATGCAGTATAAGCCAAAAATAGAAATTTGGCAAGAATGCAGTACAAGCCAAAAATAGAAATTTGGCAAGAATGCAGTACTTACCCAAAAATAGAAATTTAGCGAGCATGTAGTACAAACTATAAATAGTCACCATACAATGCTATTTTGACAAGTTTCAGTTGTCTAAAAATGTTTCTTACCTCTGTCATCTGATATGAGATTGTCTGACAAACTATAATTAGACTTGGTTGATCGCCACTTCCTGGCAGTTTCGGTATTCATCACCTTTGGCGACATGGAAACATTGATGGGGGACCCAATTGTGTATTGGCTGGTTGTTGAATCAATTTTAATGTTTAAGTATGATTCATCTATAGAGCTGGAATCTGCAAAGATGCATAAAAGTAAAATAATCTCTGTAAAAAAAATGCCCTACAGCATGTGCTCATGACTCTTAATTACCATGAGGATAAAATTCTTTAAGCAATCTTTCTGTCATGTCATGATGGCATTTTCATTGTTACGGGGCTGACTGCCTGTAAAAGAGCAAAGTGCTCAAGTTTTTGTTCCTACCTCACTGTCCTTATTGGAATATGGCATCACAGCCACATGGCAATGTACATAACCCTTTCTCATCACATTGATACTGGGTGGACCAGTCTTAGCATTTCCCTTTCATTGCTGAGTGACAAGTTCGGCAGTTATTACATCCACTGTTCAAAAGTAATTGGCGTAACTAATGAATACAGCCACAACGTTCTCCATGTTAATCAGACCATCTTAGTTTAATGAGTTTGCTTTTTATACCGCAAACAAGAAAATTTTATTGATATCACAGCAGCAGATTAATCTTATGGTCCTAGTCCTTGGTATCTCATTAAAAAATAACTAGTAGTTATCTGACAAGGTTATCACTTGACACAGTCATTGGACACAAGGAACAATTCTACCACAATGACAGAAACCACTACCAACTTATCTCAAAAACTAAGATTAAGCTCGAATTTAAAAGTATAACATCTGAATTAAAAGGTGATATAAGTTACCATACCACAGAGTTTATCCTCTAACTAAACCATTCTAGTAATGTTACAACTGTACCTAAGATTAAAGCTGAAGAAATCATTCTAGTAGACAAACTACTATACCACAGAGTTTAGCTGACTAAACCATTCTAGTAATGTTCACAAAATTAAGCTGACTGAACCATTCTAGTAAAGTAGCCATAGCAAGTAATGTTACCACTATACCACAGAGTTTAGCTGATTGAACTATTCTAGTGATGTTACCACTTTACCACAGAATTTAGCTGACAACAATTCAAGCAAAGTAACCACTATACCACAGAGTTTAGCTGACAGAACCAGTCTAGTGATGTTACCACTTTACCACAGAATTTAGCTGACAACAATTCAAGTAAAGTGACCACTATACCACAGAGTTTAGCTGATTGAGCCATTCTAGTGATGTTACCACTATAACAAAGAATTAAGCTGACTGAACCATTCTGGTAAAGTAACAATAGCTGACTGAACCATTCAAGTAATGTTACCACTATACCACAGAATTTAGCTGATTCAGCAATTCTAGTGATGTTACCATTTTACCATAGAGTTTAACTGATTAAGCAATTCTATTGATGTTACTACTAAACCATAAAGCTTAGCTCTCTGAGCTATTCTAGTGATGTACAACTATACTAAAGAGTTCAGTATAATTGAGCAATTCTAGTGACCATTATAGCATAGTGTTCAGCTGATTAAGCCTTTCCTGTGATTATACCACTGTTCCACCAAGCTTAGCTGATCAAGCCTCTCTAGTGATGTAACCAGTGAACAATAGACTTTACATGTCATTACTTGGCAATCTTTTATACTTTTCATGTCACAAATTTAGGATGAGGAAATAAAAATGAGAAAGCCTTCCAGCCGGCTTGCGGTTGGTCAGTGGTTCTACCCAATTGCACTCTGTGCCTGAAATAGTGTACAGAGGTCCCCCGGGGTCTTCCTCCACCTGTTATGGCCTGGATGTCGCAATATGACTGATATAATGTTAAAGCAATGTTAAATTCCAAATAAACAAACAAATCATAAATTTAACGACTCTACACACAAACTTCAACTTACCTTTACTAGAAGTTATGCCTATTCCCTCTCTCAGGTCTGTTGCACTGCCTGAATTAGGAAAGGACTCTATACTTTCATTGGAGTACACATTCTCAAATGGCTTAAAGAAAGCCTTTAAAATGACTGTCATATGCGTTCTAGTCATTTCAAATCCAAGTCGGAGTCCAATTACATAGAGAGCATCTATGATTTTATACAGAATCACACTTCGAACTGCAGATCCACTTGGAAAGGATGTTGTCACAGATGTCACTAACTTCAACAATGGTTTCAGAGCATCACTTACAATGGATTCCTGCAGGAAAAAAAATCAAACTCCCACTAAGTAACACATTTTGACTCTTGAAACATAGCCACGATTTTACATGTTTTATGTAATAAATGTAAAAACCTTATCCTATCCTAGCCTATCCTTATTCTTCTATGCTCCCTCCCCTATTCCTATCCATCCATCCATCTATCCATCCTGATTCCATCTATCAATCCATCAATCTATGTTTTTTTGTTTGTTAACATCATCATGCAATCTAGAGTTTGTTTGCTTGTTAACTTCACTTTATACCATCTAGGGCTAACAAACTTCCAAGACAGAGGGAAACAGAATAGAGAACACTTCTGTAGAACTCTCTGGGTTTTTTTGCAATAAGACATTTCATACTTTTATTATTTGAAATTAAATATTAAAATATTATGGCATAATTTTTTCAACGTTTTGATCCGTATTAGTTGTAACTGTTGACCTATTGTCCAGAAATGATAGAATACACAAGAAACATTAAATTAAACTGATGCAAACTTTCAGAATGATTTTGAATCTATATTTCTTCTGCAAGCTTTCTTTTCAAAGTCAAATAGCTCACCTGTAGTATTTCAAGGAAAGTTTTGTCTGAGAGCAGGGGAATAATCTGCCTCAGTAACACCACTGCTGCTACCAACCCTGCCTCAGCACGTCCTGTCAGTCGTCTCCTTGCCACATGAACCTGACATAAACATCATAAACTATCAACAACCTGATTTTAGCATCCTAAACTATCAACAACCTGATGTTAGCATCATAAACTATCAGCAACCTGATATTAGCATCATAAACTATCAGCAACCTGATGTTAGCATCCTTAACTATCAACAACCTGATGTGAGCATCATAAACTATCAGCAACCTGATGTTAGCATCCTAAACTATCAAAAACCTGATGTTAGCATCCTAAACTATCAGCAACCTGATATTATGATCATAAACTATCAACAACCTGATGTTAGCATCATAAACTATCAGCAACCTGATATTTGCATCATTAACTATCAGCAACCTGATATTAGCATCATAAATGATCAACAACCTGATGTTAGCATCTAAAACTATCAACAACCTGATGTTTGCATCATAAACTAGCATCATAAACTATCAGCAACCTGATGTTAGCATCATAAACTATCAGCAACCTGATATTAACATCATAAACTATCAGCAACCTGATGTTAGCATCCTAATTTATCAACAACCTGATGTTAGCATCATAAACTATCAGCAACCTGATATTAGCATCATAAACTATCAGCAACCAGATATTAGCATAATTAACTATTAGCAACCTGTTAGCATCCTAATCTATCAGCAACTGATTGTAGATATTAACAACAATCAGCAACTTGATATAAACATCAATGTTTAACTTTCAGTAACCTGATGTTAACAAAACAAAATTTCAGCAATTTGATATAAACATCATTAACTTTCAGTAACCTGATGTTAGCATCATAAACTTCCAATATGGCAGACAGAGTTAAAGTTCTTTTACCCCGTCCTTTCTCTCTTTCAGCTTTGTCAATGAATAAATTTATTTTTCAATATCTTTAATACTACAAGGGTGATTCTTCAGAAAAGAAAATATAACCAAATGGGAATAACTCCACAAATAATTAAGAAGAATATCTTCAATGCATGAGGAGTTATGCCCCAGACAAAAGAAATGAAGATAGAGGAGTAGCATCATTAATATTGCACAAAGAGTTACAGTTGTTCTTAATAATGGCACTCTATTCTTCCATCTTCTAACCACATATAAAATTTCAGTTGAATACCTTCAATTTTTAGTAAGTTACAATCCAAAAACGTTTTCACAAATTTACAGTCTTTTACAATTCATCCAGCTGACAGTACTCTCAATTTATTCTACTTCACCTCTCAAATATTTCAGCAAATTGACCCTTGATCAATTTACACGCTCTAAACAAAGGGAAATAACTCAAACAATATTGAAATACATGAATCTTCAATACTGCAGGAGTTAAGCCCCTTACAAGAAAAATTAACAGGGGAATCACTCCAATAAAATTGAAGTCTTAGTATCAATTCTTTATCACTAAACTTGTATATATGTAATTTCCGTTGAATATCTTCAATGCATTAGGAGATACATCCCTGACAAACAGAAATGAAAGAAGGGAGATAACTCAAATAATATCTACTGCAGAGTTACAATACTTTATCACTGCACATTGTCTTACCGTTCTCAACCTCAGTTCAAATTTCATCTGAATACCTTTAAAAATTTAAAAGTTATGATCTGGAAAAACTTTGTTCATGTAAATGACACCATCAACAAAAGGGAGACTGTATTAGCTGATACTAATACTTGCAACCACTATACTACCCTGAAGAGTAGAATGGCTGTATTTTCTTTAAATTGTCTGCTGTTACTACCATTGTTTAAAGATATGACTCAGTACAATCTGCTTACCAGGTCTACAATACAGGGTATATACTGGAGCAGTATCATATGTTCTCCATACACCCCAGACATGTAACCGAGACACTCGAGAACTTTGTGGGCATTTCTGTCTCCCTGTATCAGTCTCGTCGTCTTGGGAAGTACATCATCTGTTAACATGTATATCATTATCAATGGTACATTAGAGATTTTAAAACTTTTTCAATGAGCTATTTACAATATTCAATTCAGCAAAATACTTCAAACATATAATAAGTTGAATAACAATATCATAACAATAACATTTTTACAAATCACTGTTACATTACTACGTCAAAACTGGAAAAAAGGCTCCCTATACCCTTTCTGTGCGAGACATGAATAGTGATTAAATTTGCAAACAGTTTAGACCTAGATCAGTCAATGTAAAACGAGGCATCTGATCTAAGATCCAAACTGTTAGCCACTCAGATTATAATTCTTGAAAAATTATACCAAAACGGATAATTTTAGAATTTTGGCAGACAATAACTTTAGTAGGTTCAAACTGACCAACTGTCTGTGAATTTTTCAAATTCCTTTATTTTTTGCTTATTATTTAAAGTAACACATATAGTAACACTTTTTCTCCGCAGAAGCCATTCTAACGCAGCTATTACACCAGTTACATGATATATAAATGGACAAAATTTTGAAGCAACATAATAGAATACATCAATATGAAACAAAGATGGAGTCAGTCATTTGACCCTTGGGTATTGATGGAGTAATTGGATTGAATGTTAACCATAGGATTTCAGTACTTGTCACAAATGTCCTAACTTGTATCTTAGTTAAATTTCATGTTATTTCGCATTGAATTTGTTATCCTATTATGAATAATACCTTGTCACAGTCCTTTCACTCAAACTTTGAAACATACTTCATTTGAATATTAATCTGGTATGTTTTCTCCTAAATATCAAATGATGCATTTTTTAAAATATGTTTGCATTTAATATTTTTGTCGAATTTATTGTTTCCCCAATCTTCACACAAAAAAACTTGTTTGCCATTTTGTAAACTTTGTGGACCACAATGGTAATATTATCAAACCATCTGTTAATTTGGTATTTAAATCAAACATTAATTTATATCATGGCATGAAACCATGTGTACTGTGAAACACAATGGCAAAGATAATGTTTATGAACAGCACATGACGCCACCAATAGTTGTCATACAAATGAACATACATACCTATTTCAGATATATGATAAAGCTGTTCTTCCCCAAGGTAACACAATGCCAGCATTCTAATCAAGTTCTTGGACAAATACTTAGCAGTCAATAATGGCCCCAAACGATGAGACAGCCATTTTATACTCTCTGCTGCTACATGACATATGTTGATTGTGTGACTGTAATGAATCTGTCTGAACTCATCAGTCTCACTCCGAATCATATAGGAGCTTGTTGTCCCATCTGCTCCATCTGATTGGTCATCCTGCATTCTTCCATATTTTGATTGGTCTGTTTGATTATTAGAATCTTTTGATTGGTTGCTTGAACTAAGCACAACACTAGCCTGGTCAGTTTCAAAGTGAACCACATGATTGTGTTTTGGTTTTGTTTCTGTAGCATCTCTATGTTGTTCTTCGTCCATTTCCACAGTTTTATTTTCCTGAGATACTTCAATAATATGTGAGATACTGTGAATAGAAGCTTGGTCAGCACTTGCACGATCTGCTGATCCAGACTCTTCATCCTGTAGACTGTCACTTTCAAGACTTTTCTGGGAAATCTGTTATTCAAATATCACAATACAGTACTTTAGAAACTAAATCATGGTATAACTCTTGATATCTTTGCTTGCATTTTTTTCATTGTAACAAATATCTTCTGAACAGCTGGTATAGGAAATAAAACTTTAATTTTCCTCAACATTTACAGGAAGAAGTTAATAAAAATTATAATAACAAGAGATGTATAGAAGATTAGGACTAGCATTTTCTGGTTATCAATCAGGCAAATTATCAGTTATCTGAGTCAGTGACCTTGACCCATAAAATGATGACCTTCAATCAACAGCAGTCATCTCCTGCCGAGTTTTAGGACTGGAGGTCAAGGTGTTTCTAGCTATCAATGAAAACAAGCTTTATGTGCTTAAGATCGCTGTAACCTTGACCTTCAACCTAATGACATAAAAAACAAAGGCAGTAAATTATAAAGAAGTCATACCCAAGCTCCCTGCCAATTTTGTGGACCTTAGGTCAAATCAGTCTTTAATAAGTTATAAAACACACAAGCTTTTTTGTGTTCAAAGTCACTGTGACCTTGCATACTACACTTGGGATCTAGATCAGCCACCAAATATAGAGGCAAATGGTCTACGATCCAAACTGTTTCAGTGAAAGGTTTGTGACAAGGTTTTATTCAAGAATCTCATTCTTTCTATCAAGGATCTTTAAAAGAAAAAAACTGTTTTGAGAATATTAATATAAGGGATCAATTTTGAGGATGGAAATGAAAAACAGTAGAACTTCGAAACTCTGAGCACAGATGGTTCGAGAACCCCTGATTGTACATGCTACTTGTTAAGTCCCGGTCTTTTTTCCTCTTCTTTCATGCAAATTTACCTCGGATCAGTCGAGTACGAATGACCTGAGCACCTGGTATGACTCGAGCTAATTAGCTGGTCCCTCTAACATGTTTTCAGTACTAATTGACTTCAACAGTTTGAGCCAACAGAAAATGGTAGAGGTGTGAAATATTCTTATCTCAGATAACTGGAAGACGTCTGCAGGTGTCTACCTTAGAATTTTTCACACATTACCAAACACATATTAAACGGAGTGTGTTCATGTTATAAGTAAAGAGTGTTTGTCTTTGTTTGTTCTTTACGTAACAACTTTTGATTTGGTATGCAGTTTGTACTAATAAATATTAATATAATGAGCGTGTCATTTTTGAGTGAACAAGGTTTAATACTATAAATTTACATGCTATGGAATCATTACTTTCAGCACGCCGATACCTAGTGAGCATCACTGACACCTGATCAGAACTCAATCTTCTATGCCAGGTCATCCCATGAGGCATACAGGAAAGATGGTCCAGCGCTTGTTCTGCCAGACAGACACTTCTCTCCGAATTTTCTGAGTTCAACACAATAATGCATTTGAAAAACTTTTAGCAACTCACTGAAATGTGTTGACTGACATTAATGGAAGTGAAAATGTTGATAAAAGAAACTTTAGTTATTGTGTAAATTAATTTTGGCATTTACTTATTGATGCTTTGTATTGAACAGAATATTCACCTGTTCATGTTATAAAAATTAATGTTGATTAATATGATTTTCAATTAAATAAATTATGAACCGATTATTTATCTTTCATTAGTTACTGATATAAATGTTTCGGCTAAATGTTGACACTGATGCTTGATAACAAACCTATACGACAAGGACAATATCGTCTATCTGATAATTCTTGAATTATACATAACCGGAAATAGGCTATGTAGTACATGAAACACCATAAAAGGTAAAAGCTTTTTTTTAAATGAAATTGTGGAATTAAATGTATGTGACGATAACATAAAAGGGAAAAGGGAAATTAAGTCACTGAGTTTTGACACCAACTAAATTTGTAATGGAACAAAACTGTAATATATCAAATACAGCAGCTTCTAGAATCAGCAACACAGCAAACTGAGTGGGTGGGGTAAACCGTTTTGTTGAAAACAGGTGACAGTTTTGATGAAAACGGGTGACTCGAGCACCCCGGATAGTTTGAGCTTCAAGTCAAAATATAGTGAGCTCGAACTATCAAAGTTCGACTGTACATGTATTAAACAAAATTTCTTCAGGTTAATCATGGACTGCGATCTTGATGAACATCCTGATAACAAACATTAATCTGACTCTTTGTAGGATAGTAAAGTATTGATAGTTTAGTTCCATAATAAATATTGTCATGGGAGCTAATGTACAACTGTCTAATTGTCCACTTGCCTGATCTGTGCTGTTAGAATCCACTGATCTAGAGTTACTGCCAGCTGAGTAACTAGGATATTCATCATCTATGGTATCATCTTCTGTAACATCAAAGCCAATATCTACATCTTCAGTGTCATCTTCTGTCTGATCTGGTCTTATATCTTCATTAACTGAAAATGGAATATAAATACAAATATAAATATAAAATAAAGATATAAAATATAAATTTTAAAAAATATAAAATATAAATATAAGTATAAAATATAAATCAAGCTGCTTAAGTTTTTGTTTTGTTAGAATGTTAATATCACTTTCTGAAATCTGGCTTATGAACGTCCCCAATAAAGCCCTGTCTTTTTCAGGAATACCTTTCATGTTAAAACACAACAAAATCAGAGCAACTAACTAAAAATCCTCACTGGTCAGTGATATTTTTGATTTCATACATGTATGCCGTATGGCTTCCATTTTAAGTAAGATACTTCAGCAGGCTTCTTAACTTTCTTAATTTCAGACCATAACCAAAATAGAGCTTGTTTTTGAAACGCCACCCAACTACCCCCACATTCACACCTTAACCCCACTAATGTGCCAATATACCATGACACCAACTGATGATGAGAAATGCATATGTGAAATAATTTTAAAATCTGTTGAGAAACCTCAGAGTTATGGTCCAGCCAAGCTGAATATGGGCCAATATTGACATTTGACCTCCAAGTGTGACCTTGACCTTTGAGGTACAGACCTGGGTCTTGCACATGCCACCCCGATTGATGATGAAGAATGCATATGTGAATAATTCCGTTGAGAAATCTTAAGAGTTATGGTCTGGACAAACAAATCCGGACAGACAGACAGATGCATGGGCAGACAGACGGACAGAAAGCACAAAATCAATATGTCTCCCCCCTATAACAGGGAGACATAAAAATCCTAAGATTTGTCTCCTGGGAAGCAGTTTCATATAAATGATATTATTAATCACTTATGAATATTTCATTTAAATCATGCAAGGAAGTAAATAGAAAAAACAGCATTAACATAGAGTAAAAGGAAGTGATAACAGAAAAAATGATTTTGGAAAAAAGTTGGACAATAATGCAAACTAAATATAAATACTTGGGAGATACCCATGGCCAACTATTTATTGTTGTCAATGATAATGAATAGAGACAATTAATTTCTTGCAAGTCAGGTAGATTTGCAAAACTAATGCAAGCACATAACAAACCTTCTGTTGAATCATGTTGCTCATGCACCATCTCCCGTTTCTTCAATGTTCCATTCAACTGAGACTGGGTATGGAGGAAAACGTCTTCCTCTTCTTCCTCCTCATCTTCGTTATCTTCACGTGATTCTTCTGCTTTGACTTCCACCACAAAGTCTTTATACCCAGCAGAAGCCTCGACAAGAAGTGTACAGAAATTGTTCAGGAAAATTTCCAATCCAAGATTTAGTAGCAGCTGCACAAGAAATGACCTGTGATAAAGCTTCATATGCTTCGGTGTGGTCTCATCACCGCTGAAAAGCTTGGTCAAAAATGGTAGAATGTTTTTACTTAAAGCTGCAGAGCCCAGATCTTTGCCCACAACTCCTAGTAGTGACCATGCAGCCTGCACTGCAGTATCTGCATCAGCAAATAACTCCTTTACATAGGGCAAAATCAAATCATATCCTTCTTCAGATATATTGCCTCTGTTTTTTCGTAAAAACTTTTCAATTACTTCTACCTTTTTCCTGGACAATACCTTTCTCATTTTACTTCTGTTAAGCTTTGGTTTCGAAAAGTCCCACTTTTCTTTTTGAATCTCATTGTCATATTCTTTCATTTTGTTGAGGGCCTCATAAAGTTCATGAAAGTAAGGTGGAAATGGCAAAACATTGGAAAATGGCTGAAGCAGTAGAATGGGGTTTGGGGGTGGCAAACCCTGGATATTTACTATAGGGTACTCAAATAACAAACTATTTCCCTGGACTGGTTCTTGTGTTCTGGTTACATCTAACATCAACAGAACATCAACTGCAGTGTGAACCATTCTGAAACAAGGAAAAATTAAAAATTGTTTTGATACTAACTGAGTCGATATCTAAATAAAATGACATGTTTTCCTACCAACCCATCAACAGCAAAAAAAATATCTAAAAACATTGAACAGCTTTAGGGAATAGCATCCTTCTCTAATTCCAGTGAAAATGTTCCATCAAATCAAATTTCAGAATCAGAAGACTCGATTATGAATAAAAGAAAAAAACATCAAAATAGTCTATTTGTAAAAATACATAAGAAATATCACTTTGGCAATAAATTTGTTTGTCATTTTTAAATTTCATTTCTGTGAACATTAACATGCACAACTTAAAGGGATCATTTACATAGATGGATTTTATTGTGGCAAAGAATGCACACTAAATATGACAGTGTAATATGTGCTGTCCAATATTGACCTCAACTGTTCCAAACTGAGCATTTAGGATACTTTAGAGCTGAAAGGGCTGACCAACAAGAGAGTCATGATGGTCCTTTAAAGGCTAACCTGAAATTCTCCTTAATACAAAGTAAATTATCTGCAAGGTATTTAAACGATATTGACTGAGGACCTGTACATGAAGTAACTTAAAGAATTTACAATGACAGCCCTGGGGCCGTGCTAGATCTGTTCCACGCTCACAATCTAACAAACTTGGTAAAGGACCTGTATATGATGTTGCATCCACAATATCTCAACTAGAACCAGAATGGTTTTTAAAGGAGATAATTTTTAAGATATCATTTTATAAGTCTTTGTAAAATTAGACACCCCTGGGGCAGTGCCATTTTCTGACCCCAGGGTCATCATCAGACAGCAACATCTTTTGTAAAGGATTGCATCCAAAATTTCTAAAGCCATTTTCTGACCCCAGGGTCATCATCAGACAGGAACATCTTTTGTAAATGACTGCATCCAAAATATCTAAACTCAAGCCTGTATAGTTTTAGAGAAGAAAACTTTTATGATCAAGCCTGAATGGTTTTGAAGGAGAACCTTTTTTAAGAAAACACTTTATGACTTTCTATAAATTAGAAGCCCATGGGGTTATGCTATATTCCTGACCCCAGGGTCATCATTCGACATGAACATTTGTAAATGACTGCATCCAAATATCTTATCTCATGCCTGCATGGTTTCAGAGATTAAGATTTTATAAGTTTTCACTATATCAGTCTATGTAAAATATGACACCCCTGGGAAGATAGTCTGACACAAGGGTCACCATCTGAACAAACTTGGTCAAAAGACCTGTAGAAGATGTTGCACACAAAATATTTAATCTCTAGCATGTAAGGTTTCAGAGGAGAACATATTTTAAGTTTTTACGATATATAGTAAGATTATCCTAGGCCAAGCCAAATCTGACATCAGGGTCACCATTTGAACAAAATTGGTGAAGGACCCATCTGTGATGTGTCAATAATATATTTACTCCAGCATGTATGGTATTTGAGACTAAGAGTTTTCTATATAAAATAAGATAACCCTGGGCAGGGACCAAGTCTGACTCCAGGGTCACCATTTGACAAAACTGATAGAGGACCTCCAAATGATGAAACATGCATAATATCTAAAGTCTAGCCTATATGGTTTCTGACAAGAAGCTTTTTTTCTATTTTTATCTATGGCAACCATGCTGTACATTTGAGTGGAACCATGTTAACAATATTGAGAGAGGTTGATGCAAGGATATTTTTTAGACCACTTGGACAAAATGCAGTCAATGGTTCAGGAGAAGTCATTTAAAGAAAAACTTCATGGACAGACTAACATCAGACAAAGGGTGATCATTAAAAAGCTCACCCTTGACCACTTTGTGCTAAAAATTCCCAATGGGAAAACATCTTTGGTATAACTGAAAATAATGTACACAATACTTTTCACCCTTTGGATAGATTGAAATTTGAAATACTTGAAGATTTCTTAAAGGCACCCCTAACACACCCACAACTAGTGTTCAGCAGATAATAACAACACTATCCATTAATCATGCTAGTCTGTTTCACTTGATAATAGATTTATTGTTTTTATTTTATAAATGGTTAAAAAATAGTACACTGCTCCTGTGTGAATTACTATTGCATGATAATGGCCAGTGTCTAAAAGGTGTCCAGCTATTTTAATCAATAACCCAAAAATATCCTGTTTAATGCCTTTAAAGGTCTCGTTCTATTTTAAAGTATAGAAATTTCATGTAAAACTAACTGAGGACATTTACAGGCCTAAATCTATAGCAGTTGAAGTGTTCTGCTTTTTATATGGGGAATTTTGGTTGTTGCTATATATGTCAAACTTTCAGTCCTCCTAATTTTATTGTGATACCCCAAGTAGTTATGACCTTATTCAAATCAACCAGGCACATGCACGAATCCATAACTTATGGTTGACATTTTACTACATTTGTTTATTCCTATAATTTCAAACACAATTGTTCTTCCTATAAACAACATTGTTCTTCCTAAAATTTCAAACACAATTGTTCTTCCTATAATTTCATACACAATTGTTCTTCCTATAATTTCAAGCACAATTGTTCTTCCTATAATTTCAAACACAATTGTTCTTCCTATAATTTCAAACACAATTGTTCTTCCTATAATTT
>JAULCC010047209.1:0-15090 GCA_032358795.1 Nuttallia obscurata | reverse complement strand
TGTACAGAAGTCCCCCGAGGTCTTCCTCCACCTGTAATGAGCTGGACGTCGCGATATGACTGAAATACTGTTAAAGCTACGTTAAATTCCAAATAAACAAACAAACATTACAATATACTGCTTGCCTATGATACTTTTCCCAGTCAACAACTGCATCAGTACTTTTTCTCATCAAGTGGAAGACAGTGTACAGGGGTCCCCCGGGTCTGTTAAAGCGAGGACGTTAAATTCCTAATAAAACATAATACATGGTTACTTTGTGGGGACCTTACCATATACTTTGGTGTTTCATAGGGATGTTGTAACATTATGGTGGTTTTTTTAATGGGAAGTCATCACTAAGGAGTTTTTGCTGAGATTCAGCAATGTGGGGTATCACAGTTTTCATAGAAAAACACACACTGGGATTTCATAGGAACTTCATCACTAGGAGTTAAACTGAGATACATCAATGTGGGTTTGTATAGTAATATCACACAATGGGATGTCATAGGGACCCACCTCATCACTAAAAGTTTCAATATTGCAATACAGAAATGTGGGTTTTAATGATGGTTACCAAAACATGGGGTTTCATAGGGATGTCATAACTATAGCTAGGTGTTTTGTTGAAATACATGTATTGTGGGTTTTATGGTAATATCACACAATCAGGTTTCAGAGAGAATGTCATATAACTAGGAGCTTGGTTCTGATAAAGTGATGTGGGTTTTTATGGAGATACCAAAATGAAGGGTTACATGTAAATGTCAAAGAATTAGGTTTCCAGGAGACAAGCTTATCTGATGGGTCTTGTACACACTGACTGACTCTTAACAAAGACATGAGAGTTGCCAGAGGCTATAACTAAACAAGCTCCGACTTCCATATCAGCAGTTCTATCAGTCTTAGAGATCATATGTCTCCTATTGTCTTACCCTATAGTCAGCCTCCTGATAGATCAACCTCATTATCTTTTAAACCATGTCAAGAGCTACATCAACAATAAGGCGTCCTTCCTCTTATGCTATTGGTCAGCTCACTTTATAATTCAAGGTATTTCAACCGGCTTATAATGTTTCCCAGGGGCAGGCCCTTAAGAAGCAAAGAGGATAAAATTCTTGTCTTCCTGTGGGTTTTCTTGGAATTTAATTGTAAATATGCTGAGTTAATTATACTCTTATAAGTCTCTTAAATCCAATGTCTCAAAATTCACAATCTCTTTCACAACTCATCATTTTTTATTGATCCATTATTCCAATTCTGAATACATGAAAACCTAATATAGCCCTATTTACAACACACAAGTTTTACTTTCATTATTTCAAATGATTCCTGTTTTTTTAATCTCCATGACTAACAATTGGGGAAAAACAATCAATAACAATATTTGTCAATTTCCTCTAATCTCCACTGAATTGTTTAACGATAAAGACCCAATTAAGATGGCCGTCAGATAACAGGTTTATAATTTGTAATTAATTGACAGTGGTGTTGGTTGGAGAATTAATCTATAAATCATTATTCGTCAAAAAACATTTCTAAAAAAAAGGACTGGATTTTTCCACCTTTATACCTTGACTGATAAATCTTGGAATACTCAAATTGTACTGTACTTCTGATAATAGAGTCACAATTTAATACTACAATATTTTCTAGCAAACTATCCCCATTGCCAATTAGCGGAAAAGTCAGAAGAGAACATAGATTCCAAAATTATTCATATATCTTTCCTGATTGGAAAAAAATACATACTACAAGCCCAAGTTAAGAATTATTTTATTCCCTTTTTTTTATTTCTTCAATGCATTCTGTCTCTCACACTCAAATCTTCTTGGAGCAGTTACCAATATTGCTCACAATTCCTTGGTGTTCTTTTGCAATTGTTTACCAAGTAGTATTTATAGCCAAGTCCAAGCCTTATTACTTTGATGATTACATCTCTCCAGGGACTCAGCCCGAAGTGGGCGGGCTACACCAGATGAATAAACAGTAGTGTCACACAAAGAAAACCTTCATCTCTTTTATTATGGCACATTTGTGGAAATACATCAGTATATACATCAAACAGCCAGCAACAGATAAATGTAAAAAATGTCATGTTCATGACCACAATAATTAGAGGTGATTTTTTTGTCAGCTTGACAATTTTGCAGTCTAATACAGTCAATGACATTGAACATGGGATGATGATAAACCAGTGAGACAGCTGCCTTCGAAAATCAATGGCTGCATGAAAATCATATAGAAACTATAACTGTTCTTCAATTATGCCATTTTACCATTAAGTGATGCTGGGAATAGATATGCTGCTATTTGCAAAAAGTGTAGACTCAGGTTAGTGGGGACTGGACATTCTGACCTAGCTATGTAAAATTGTATCTACATTGAAAACTATATGACTCATTTGTTAGCTAAGTTGGAAGGACACAATATGTTTACTCAACTGTTGGGCCCTTAATGAATATATACAATTTAGCACAAAAAAAAACTTTTTTTCTGAAGATATTCCTGTAAAATTGCCTTCCAGCTGGCTTGGGGTAGGTCGGTGGTTCTACTCAGGTGCATTCTGTGCCTGAAATAGTGTACAGAGGTCCCCTGGGGTCTTCTTCCACCTGTAATGAGCTGGAAGTCGCGATATGACTGAAATACTGTTAAAGCAACGTTAAATTCCAAAACAAACAAACAAAATTGCCGTAGTATTTGTAGTTGTAACTTATATCACTCAGTAACAATCATCTTTCAGTATTGTTGCCTTCATCCTTTACTGCATGATTATTAACCATCCTAGCTGTGCCTCTTTGAAAATCTTGACTTCTCGAAAGTGTTACAGGCATACTCCATTTGAATGTCATCAGTATTCCAGTTGTTGTAAATTGTATCTTTTAGTAGAATAATTGCCTTTGAAATTATCACAAAAAAGAAAGAAGAACAGTCAAATCTGAGATACCATATTATATGAGAAAATCTAAATTTCCATCATGCTGACAGTAAAACTAGGTTCCCAAGTATCATACTTGAGTAGAAACCACCCAAAATCTAACAGTTAAATTTAAAATCTTACACAATTAAGAGAGCAATTAATACTTCACTCCACCATTCAAGACAATACCTCATCACTCTAGATGTACTGAAAACCTAGACTAGGTTATGGATACCTACACAAATCATTTCCATGCTTAGCCTAAACACTCAATGCTTATCTTCCAACCTTATCCAACAGACAAACATATATGTTTTATCCCTATAGACAGGTGTGCATCTTATTATTGTATTGTATCATATTGCATGCCACAGAAAAGTATTTTACAACATGTAAGCATCCTGTTCTAAACATCCACTTTGTATGTTAATTAAGCATCCTCAGGGGTGCAAAATTTAGTTCTAAAAATTAGTTTCAAGAAGAATGTCATGTATACTTACAGAATTGAGATGTCCATAATTGAGAATTCTTTCATTAATTTCTGTAAAGCAGTCTAAGACCTAGCAAACACACAATTCAAGAATATTTAGCATTCTTAAGTCCCTTGAGGTACTCAGAAAAAAACAACAGCAAGTGCATACAAAAGTGTCATCCAGTTCAGAGTTGCAACCTTTGCCCATGCTGTTCTGTATTTCAATTAATTTCAATTTGCATGCAATTTGTGTCTTGTTTTTTTTTTTGTATTTCAACTTGGGAGCGGAACTATCTATGTACAGAGAAAATCAGTGGGAAAATTGGAGGCTGAGAAAGAGCAGGTATAAACACATTAAACCTTGTACAGGAAAACTCCTGTGAGATATTGTGCAGAGTTTCTCCAGTTCATAAAAACAAAGATTTGCTGCTCTCCTGAAATTAATTCACTGTACAGCATGTTGTTTAAAACTGGAAACCAATCAATACTTACATCTTTACCATCTTCCAAGGAAGTGTAACAAGTAAGCCATTCAATTATTAAGTTTGAATGGCCTATCTGCTTGTAACTCTTTACCTTTGTCAACACAGTAGAACTTGTAATTTCTACATTTTATAGGATAATAATAGTTGCCAGTACAGATAAGATGCAATTATTCACATATAGACAAACAACAACTGTAATTAAGTACACAACCCATCTAAACTTTAGCAGTTTTGAAACAAGTGCTGTATTTTGGGTCACATAATATGAGTGTTTTTGCACACAAGTTCATAATAAAAGATGGAGGAGCTCTTTGACAGTTAAAAAACACAAACTTTACAAGACATTTACATTATTTTGTTTGTTTGTTTATTTGGAATTAAACTTCGCTTTAACAGTATTTCAGTCATATCTTGACGTCCAGCTCATTACAGGTGGAGGAAGACCCCGGGGGACACCTATGCACTATTTCTGGCACAGAATGCACCTGGGTAGAACCATCAACCTTGAGCAAGTCAGCTCGAAGGATTCCTCACTACATTATTTACTCTTACCCAAAGTTATAACGAGGGACAGCACAAATATGGAAACAACTCTCTTCTTTACTAGGGCTACAACCTCATTCAAGAACAAGACTTGCTGGATACTAATCATTTCCTACATCAACATCCATACTAGCCTGTTGTTTACATAAATCCAAATGATACAAGACTAGTAATCCAGTTCTGATCCCAGACTGCCAGCCAACAAACACCATCACAATTGATACAAGACACATTTCTCAACAGAAGCTAGAAAAGATCAAGAAGAATTACAGGAATTCCAATTGTAGACTCCTGGCAGAAAATGACACCACAACTGTCATTCTATGCATGCTGATGCTTAGATTACGGGAATTTTCCTTGATTTGAATACTTTCATCTACAGCTGTCACTGTGGGTTGGCCCCTGATACGTTAAATTATTTATTATCATTTCTGATTCTAACAACTCACTTCCTCAAAGCAACTGCATAGAATTTTATTATATTTATTTGATTCATATTAAAAACATTATCTACAGGCATCAGTGATTTCTTTTTGTTCCTTAATTTATGTTTTCATAGTTTGATTTTCCTCTGTTATCAATAAATTCAAAACCATGCACAAATCTGAAACATTCTAAATTTAAAATCTACACCCACTAGCCATGGATCTGAATGAATTATCAAACAATATTATCAGCACCTAATTAAATACACAATTTACTAGCCTTAATTGGTCCTTTTGAGGATACCAATTATAGCTAAGCACTCAAATTTATAGCTTCTTAATTATTCAATGTGCAGAAACAAAATAAACAATGTAGTTGTGGGCTTCAAATGTACCAAAACAAAATAAATTCTGTGATTTCATGTTACCTGCATGAATTCCATGTAAGCCAAGTTTAAAACAAACTTACCTTTAACAGGTAGCCATTGGCAGTACCCACAAAGGCCACTGTATAATTGGACACTCTCTGTACGGTTATAGCTGATGCCAAGTTGTCGAAAGTCACAGCCGCATTAGATTTAATGGGTTTGTAGGAACCATCTATTGGATAATTCACATCATGCTCACCACAATAGTCATCTCTGACTGTAAGGTCCTTTAGGTTGGATACAATATCAAGAAATTAGGTAACTCTCATCACACAACTCCATCATGCATGTATATTTGATGTATAATAAACATTTTAACTGGTTCAACAGAAATTATTTCAGTGTAAAGATTAGACAAGAATTTAAAGTATTAGATGTGCATTATAAAGCTCCATATTAATCATATAATATATAATAAGTGGAGAGAACTGTAACTAATGTTGTATAACTTGTAGTTCAATCCATTTGTGAATGTTAAATTAATATATCTTGTATTGTGAAGAAATGTTTATGTAACATTGGCAATAAAATATTTAACTAATCATATAAAACAAGAGCTGTGCTTGACTATTTCACCCCTTATTTCATGTACTTGCATACAAAACTTTAACCAGAATTTTAATTTAAACAATTATGTGCCAGAATGTGAGATGGATTGTAAAGCTTAACAGAAAGTTTCATGGCAATACATCAAAAACATTACTGATATAGACACTTCAAGTAGTGAGGACAAAACTTTAACCAGAATTTCTAAGTAGAAGTTGCAGACAAAACTTTAACCAGAATTTTTAAGTAAAAAAAGGCCATAATTTATTTACCATTATACAGAATCGGGGTTAAATCACTTGATTATTATTTACATAGGTGTGATAGTTAGGATGTCCTGTAGAAAGTTTCAATGCAATACATCTATAAGTAACTGAGTTATGGTGCCTTATATGTACTTGCATAACAAACCTTAACCAAGATATGACACCAATGCCAGGGTGTCGTATGCTTTCATATTCTCCAAGTTATAGAAAATGATCCTTTTCAGATCAAATCTATTCAAGCTGCACTGTAGCATAATTTTCATTTCATCCCAAATTTCATTTTATATTGGCCAATTGCATTTATAAATATGAATGTTTCTATGATACAATATGGTATAATCCCAAGATTTTTTTTTTTACCTTTAAAAAACGCCCCCCTTTTAAATGTAACACCCCCGAGGGCTTTCGATAAAGGTTACATGGTATGTAGTTTTTCTCCAATGTATTGACCAAAACATTGTATTGAGATTGAACAATTGAATGATTGACAGAGGGATAAAGTGGGGATTATATTTCTCCCTAATGGTGGTATATAAAAATAGATAAAAATAGAAGTCTATTTCTGTAATGATACTTACTGGTGTGTTATAACATGTAGAGGGTGTGGCTATGTGGGGTGGGCCTGTATTTCCAAAGCCATTAAAGCAATACTGTATATTCTCTGTGAAGGTTTTACCCACGTATCTCATTGGATAGATACAAATGGCAGAATCTGCTGTTGGGTCCGCTGAATTAGGCTTGCTCTTTGAGAATACAGCATACAACACATCTTCAGTATTTCGAATTCCAAGGGATTCCCTTAGATCAGGACCTGGTTTACCCAGATATGCTGCCTGGGCCAAGTTGTACAATGAACCATTGTGGTAACATCCCAACTGTATCTCGGCATAGGAAAGGAACAATTTATCATCCTGACACACGCGAAAAATTTTTGTTATAAAGGTCTCATCAGATGTACTTTGTTTCTGTATCACAATCATATAGCTGAAATTATCTGACCCAAATCCATAGATGTAGTACATAGGGAACCGATCTCTGTGCTGAGCATCAATAACTATTTCAGTCTTTTGAGAAATACCGCGAAAAACAAGGTCAAAGTCACTAAGTTTACGACTGGCGAATGCAGGAACTCGGTCTCGAAAACTACCGGCATTAGTTCTTTGAGCCCCTATATAGAGGACATTAGTTTTGATATCGTTGTCATTTTTATCTGTTAATAATCCTGGGGCGATAAATAAAACCGTAGTTGCTGTGGCATTGTTGGCTACTATTGCCCTATATACTGGTTCGTCTGTTTGGCTGATATCATCCAAGTGATACTTTTCACAAGTTCCTTGATACAAACTAGAACAGGCAATCAATCGATTTTCTCCATAGTCAATCACTAGACCCTTGTTGAAACTATTTGTTTTGGACATCTCCTTGTCACATTTGGTGGCAAAGATCCTTGGTTGACACAGAACATTATCATCGTATGGTCCCGTCTTGACCTCTGCTACAATATTTAGAGTTTCATCAAACTCGAATATTCTATTCATAGCCCCAACATAAAGTTTTCCTGTGCTGTTATGCATGACCATATGGTTAAAAGTAAAACCCAAGTTCCTTGACATTATATATTCATCTTCCAAATAAGATATTCCGATTACCATGGAAACAGCACATAGCAACAGGAACCATACAACCTGCAGCCCCATGTTACCAACTACCTTTTGTCAATATTTTCACCTGGGAGTCATTTCCTGCAATAAAAAGCATAAAACAATAATATTCAAATTTCATTCTATCAATAAAACTTAACATTCAATACCAGTTTTAGAATGGCATCATATAATAGCTAAAATATCCCTTTCTGTTATTCAAAACACATTGCCATGCATACTTATTTCATGATAACTTGATGTCATTTCAATACACATAAGTATTGAAAAAACAATACATAAAGCATGCATATTGCTATAATCTTCTTTCTTATACAATAAACCTTACAACCAAATAATTCACCAGCGGTGCCATCTACACATTAAAACACTTAATCTATTTATAGATGCCACCTAATGCATGATAAATAAGTGGAAAACCGGTCTTCTGCATAAAAAAAATGTACTTAAAACTAATAACTCAAGACTCTCTTAAAAGCTATGGAAAACCTCTTTTATGGTTTAAAATAGTTCAAAAATCATATTTGACATTCCAATCACAATACACCAACATATTGTTAGAACATTTGAAATTCATTTGGTATTTAAACAGGAAGTATGGTACAGTTAAATATGAAACTAAAAATACACATCCTGTAATTAGTGCTTATGTCATTTAATATCTGAATTGTAAAGTGAGTTGAGGTGTATTCATATCTGTAACAAATCTGCTGTTGCTTATTTTGGAAATTCTGTATTCTGTTTCATTAAAAGCTTTGTGGACATTCTTTTCTGAAAATGAGGAAGGGCCATTTGGAAATGGAAATAAGACATTTGTAAAATTTTTGACCTAACCATTTTTGCCTATATTAAGGGGACATTAAACTCACAATGCAATCATGTGACCCCCACCACAATCACAGAGACAATGGTTCACACCATGGCCATTAAAATCTGAAAGTTTGAAAAAGATTAATTGAAAAATGAAAAAGAAGTAAGCCAGACAACTCTAATTTTGTCTATTCTAAACACGTCAAGGGGCCATTACTCATGTGAGGATGAAGTGATTCTCACCAAAATCACAGAGTCAAAGGTTTTACATCATGGCCATTAATATCTGAAAGTTTAGAAAGGATTCATTGAAAAATGACAAGATGATATCAGAGTTAATTATGCATATTGTAACTCATTAAGTGGCCATAACTCCAGTCAGGATCATGTGACTCCAACCAAATCCACAGAGGCAAAAAGTTGACATCATGGTCATTAATATATGAAAGTTTAAAAATGATTTGTTGAAAAAAGACAAAGATGAATCCAAGACAAAATTGTGTCTACGGACTCGGACTGAGGGACAGACAGACAGAAGAACGGACAACCTGATTCCAGTATACCCTCCACCCCCTAACTTTGGTTTGGGGGTATAATAAGTTTAAACTAACTAACATGTAGGAGTAAATACAAGGTATTTAAGATTCTTACATTTCCTTTATATGTTTACCTCCCTATCATAGTAAATACAGCCAACTACTGTGCATGCAACACCTCCCTTATACATTTCCTAAATTAAATAATTTACAAAACACTTTCGCAAATTAGAGCATTCACTACCTGTCTACAACAATATTGTAGAATTTGCCAAATGCAACATATATTTTACCTCCATAGGCATTCAACATATATCTTACCTCCATAAAGCATTCAATATATATTTCACCTCCATAAAGCATTCAATATATATTTTATACTTTCATAAAGCATTCAACATAAATTTTACCTCAATAAAGCATTCAACATAAATTTTACCTCAATAAAGCATTCAACATAACCTCCACCTCTCAATAACAACATGGTAGACACAGTTTTATAAAATAAGAATATACCAACTATCTGACCTCCACAGAGCACTCTACCCCTCTACAAAAGCCATACCATAAACTGTTGTTAGAGTTTTGTTGTGTAGATGTATCACTGTAATTTACTGTCAATAAAACTCAACTGTAGTAGGCAAGAGTAGAACATCTTGTAAATAAATGTAGACTATGATTTACAATCAAACACCAATTATGTGAGGGGAACACAGTTCATAGAAGTTATATTTAGCTTGTGACGAAACTTTAATTAAATTATGTTAAGTCATGTGGCTAAATTAATGTAAGTCTGTGCCTAAAAAATTATGTCTCATGTTACGTCAGCGATGCCATATAATGCAAGGAGAGAAATGTAAGGAATGCTGTCCTATCTACCTGTCAGACACAATGTATCATGGTGTCTTGATGTAGGATAACTAATACTACAGTCTCTATGCTAGCTAATGACAGTAATCATTCCCAAAAGCATCTCTTGTATGCGTGGAAGTGTTACAGGGGCTATCAGAAATAGTTACAGGAATTATTGAGTTACCATTTTGATAGACAATTAGTATAACAGATATATCTTTATGTATGAACCAACTCTCCAGAGGAAATCTTTTCATTAGAATTATATTATATGGTAATTATGATACTGCTGTTAGAATGGGAGACGACCAGGGATTTACAACAATGATCTAATTTTACATGAATTGCTTTTTTAGATTGATATGGCCATAAATAGTAATTTTTCTATTATTTGTGACTTCTTTATCTCTTTCAACAGGGTTCGACACTAACTGTGTCCCGGGTGCCAGAGGATTCCAGATTTTGGGGAGGAATCCCTCAGTCTAGAAGCTGGGGATTCCGTCGGGAACCCTCTTCTCGGCGTTTATCTATCACAGAAAATAAACTTATTCATTCATTCTAGTTAATATTCCATTGTTCTGTCTCAAAAACGTACACGACTCTTTCTAAAATGTACTTCTAAAGTGAAACAGATCAACAAATTTCATTTCCGGTTTGTTCGACCTTAGTCGATTCTACCTATACAATTCGTACCTATGCTAAAGCATCCGGTGACGTAGACGCATTTATCGGTTTTTGTGACCTGTAAATATGTGGAAATTTCTCACCAATGTGTCACCTTCGCCGGAAAAAAAGACGAAAACAGGATGAAAGACCCCAGACACAAAGATCTAAATTTTTCTTTTCATAACAGGAGACAAGTAATAACGAGGTGAAGATCTCAATGGAAGATGAAGAACCACAGGCTGCTCAAGATGATATGCAGTTGCTAGACCTGTATCTGATGGCAAAAACCTTTTCAGATGCTGAATCTGATGACAAAGAGGAGGCGGATTTTCTAAACAGGGATCTAATACAGCTACAAAAAAAGTCTATTAGCATATGCTTCATTTAATGTAACTGGTCAAAATGAATTTTAAAAAAAGATCCAAAATGTTTTCCATTTTTTCGAGGACCCCTCAAGATCAAAAGGGCCCGCTGGATTAGAAGCCAGGGATTCCTTCGGGACACCTGAAAAAAAAGTTAGTGTCGAACCCTGTTCAACACTGGATAACTAACTGTGACCTGCTAATTTAATTACGGTCTGCAAATTTTAAAAAAAAAAAACCAACAACATTGCTTTCATCCAGAATTTTGTAGATACAGAACTTTTGGATCCTTCAAGATCATGGGGCCTGATCAGGATCCAAAATGTTTGCAGGGTAGGTCCTCAACAGTCTTCAAAATAAATCTGATCTGTGTAGGTCCTCAACAGTCTTCAAAATAAATCTGATCCGTGTTGATAGGGTTTCTTGTATGAAAAAACAACAAAATTCTCCATTTCATGAAAAATTTTAGCTCGAATTATTCACTTTCTTTTTAAATTAAATTTTATTTCAGTATCATTCTTTAAAATTTCTGCCCATCATTTTAGGACATTTCTACTCAATAAATCAGGTCTGAGTAATGACCTGGCTTTATACCGTAAACAAATACAGGCCTGCTCTTCTCAGGCAACCAATGATATTAAAGTAGTTAGTATTACCAATATGTTAACACTGAAGGCTGAAGTAAGTCTTAGGTTAGAAACCATTTTTGATAACACTGAAGGCTGAAGTAAGTCTTAGGTTAGAAACCATTTTTGATAAGGGTGTAATGGGAATCAAATCTACTACCCCATTACTTCTCTGTAAGACCCTCAGTAATCCACTGCACTATTGGCCAATCAATTAACCACTGCACTATCAGTCAATAAATTACCTACTTCACTATAAGTATTGGCCCATCAATTAACCATAGCTCTATCTGCCAATCAATTAACTACTTCACTATTGGCCCATCAATTAACCATAGCTCTATCTGCCAATCAATTAACTACTTCACTATGAGCCCCTCAGTTAACCACTGCACTGTCAGCCAATCAATTAACCACTTCACTATCGTCCCATCAATTAACCAATGCTCTATCTGCCAATCAATTAACTACTTCACTATTGGCCCCTTAGTTAACCACAGCACTGTCAGCCAATCAATTAACCACTTCACTATTGGCCCATCAATTAACCATAGCTCTATTTGAAAATCAATTAACAACTTCACTATTGGCCCCTCAGTTAACCACTGCACTGTTAGCCAATCAATTAACCACAGCACTATTGGCCCCACAGTTTACCACTTCACTATCAGCCAATTAATTAACCACTGCACTATCAGCCAACCAATTAACCACTGCACTATCAGCCAATCAAATAGCTATGGTACTTCACTTTTGGCCCCTCAGTTTTAAAACCAATGCAGTATCTTGTCTTGAAAAATTGGTCTAATAATAGATGAGAGAAATTGTGTTGATATTATATTTATGCCTGAACACCCATTTTGGGAGATTTAGGCCATAATAAAGCTAAAAAAATGTGTTAGAATCATGTTATTTTGTACCATTATGCATAATCATGAATTGAAATATCATTGACCACATATATTTTATAAGATTATATTTGATCTATTATATGTAATCGATTGATCTCTGTGTTTATTTCTAATTTGACTAAGAAAATAGTATCAGCTATTGTTTACACTGCAAATGCGTCTCATGATTCCCAGTGATATGAATAAATTCAAATCTGACGTAGATCTATAGGATATAAATAAAACATGAGTCACAATAAGTGGAGAATGATAGCTGAAGCATTTCAAGAGGATCCGTAATATTCCTGGTTGATCTCCAAAACGTTCAGAATGTCAACAATAATGTGCTGACAAACACTCAGTTTAAATTTGTTTTTTGCATTTCTCACATTTGTAATTGCGTAGGAAACGTTTTTAAACACTCAATAATGTGATAGATACCTCCATTGATTTTCAAAAAGTACTCAAAATATTACGATTATGGCTTTATTGTGGCTTTAACCAATGTGCTCAGTGATGACCTTCTTTGGCTAGGTCCATCTTGCTGGACACTACCTTTGAGCCATGTTTCAGGGTCACTATTTGACCTTTTTCAGTGGTTAATCAACTATATGGAAGGACACCTTCAGAGTATTATTGAAATGCACCACTCAATTACATTCCACTGCACTTGTTCTGGCTTCCTTAATCTCCCCTCCCTATTTAAAGTTTATAGATGAATATCCCTGTTGACATTAACATGGGGTTATCACAAGTTGGCTAGTATCTACTTTGTGGTTTACTCAGTGAAACGATGCAGTAACTGAGCCAGTGTCAATAACAGGCCAACCATAACATTGATTATAAATTTTTCATAAACACCATAGTTTACAGCCAAGCATGTTAAATGCTTTTTGAGTTTTTGTAATAAAAAATCTGCTTACTTACATTTCTTTGGTTTCCATTTGCTTCAGGTTTAATCATGTACATATATGTTTAAAAAAAAAACTAATAAAAAGTATACTATAAAAAGTATGAGAAGATTTGTTATCACTATTGCCTTAACTTCTTAAGCATTTTGCTGGTGTGTGTGTGAATATATATATTATATATATACTGGTATATATGCATCTTTATCCATCTCTATATCTGGACTTTAATTTTCAAACACAATTAAGTCTATTACCTCAGATGGACAGACATAAAAAGAAAGACAAACTTCCACAAGTTAATAGCCAACTGTTCAATCATGTACCCTCTGTTGCTATATTCCAACTATTTGCATATCCAAACACATTATTCCAACCATGAGGAGGAGTCCTGTCACTGACTCACACAAATCTTAAAGACTATCATAAAGCCACATTAATGTATGACCAAACTAACAACAACAGGACAAATATGAGGCATAATGGAGTACATTAAAACAAAACAAAACTCAGAATGGATGCTTTAAACAAACAGTAATGTCATGTATAGCAAAATGTCGCCAACATTCTGCAACTTACATGAAAGTTTCTCCTCTTAGAGTGCAGTGTTTGACACAGTTCTCTGGTATTTCATGCAAAATCGATGTCTCAAATGTAGTTAATTGAGTTTGAGCTTGAATTAAGCAGTATGTATTTGACAGGACGTTGAAGCAATTTTCTATTGATTTCTGACCTGATCATCACAGAAATAAATGACAATTTTGCACATTACTGACAACTGCCCTTTATTCCATTTTCAAGCCTAGGACAGAGGCTCAATGACTGGAATAAACTTTTCATTTATCAGTGTAGCAATGAAGGCCAATTCCTTTAATTTAATATTGGAAAGCCACTAAAACAAATTGGTTGTCATGGCTTAAGGGCAAATAGAATAATGCTACATATGTTTTCTCCAGAAATTAGAATTTTCTGTCAAAGAGGCATAAGAAACCTTTGGAGCTTTTTGATAAAATCGTTTCAGATAATCAATTATCAACTTAATTTATATATATTAGGAAAATCTGAAGCTCATAATAGATTTTTAATCTTAGTCTGCCGAAAAATTGCTGTCTGCTTAAACTGTTGTCTGCCTGGATTTTAAAATTCATTGGATATGCCCAGTGTTTAGATAAACAATTGGCTAAGTGTCAAACAGCTTGGATTCAGATAAGACCCCAAGTTACTCTGCATCTGATCTGGAACCAAGCTGTTTGAAAATTCTATAACGGTCATGCTCAGTTTCTTTAAACCACTGTGTAAGCCTGTACTATTAGCTTTTACCTTTCCAACATGAAATGTAGGAGACAGGTGATCAAACAGCCACAATGAGGTAAATCCCTTTAACCTTTAGCCTGCTGAACAAAATGTCGTCTGCTTAAACTGTCGTCTGCCTAGATTTTATAATTTGTCAGACTCGCCCAATATTTGGAGAAACAATTGGCCGAGTGCCAAACAGCTTGGATACTGATTAGACACCGAGTTTCTCAGCGTCTAATCTGGATCCAAGCTGATTGCAAATTCTATCACGGTCGCCCTTAGCTGGCTAAAGGTTAATCAGAGAGACTTATCCTGATAAGCGGAGGACAAAATTGGAGCGGGGCCTCCATGGCCGAGTGGTTATAGTCGTTGACTTGCAATCTCTCAGCCCCTCACCACTGTGGGTTCGAATCCCG
>JAULCC010047098.1:0-15092 GCA_032358795.1 Nuttallia obscurata | reverse complement strand
GGATAAGAGGTTATTTAATCAACACTCTAATTATTGATCTGAAATAGTCCTTGATACTTTGAAAATTGGTTCAATACGGTATGTATTAAAGCTTTTGAAGAGTACAATTATGTCAGGAGAATTCAACTTAACTCTTACATATTGTTAATAGATGGGACAACAAAGTTTTAAACCTGCTTTTGTTGAGAAGTGTTATGACTGCATTTAATGTTAATGACTTACGGCATTCTTCAAGAATGTTTGAAATATATGATCCATTTAAACACGCGGATGAGTTTTGTTTTGCAAAGAAAACAGGATTGATATGTTGGCTAAATGGTAATAGTCAGATGCACTGAACAAAAACAACATTATAGTGCCTGATCCTGTTTCTCACTTTGAAATGGCATGGGCAACTTATGGAACTTTGAGGGGTTTTTTGTTAGAAGGTTTAGGGAAATAGGTGTAAAATATGTTTAGATATCAGTAGTTAAAAGAACCCATTATAGAGATATTTGCTCTTAACCTAAAGATGACCTCACAGAATTTCAGAGATCACCTCAGATTATATGACTTTGAGTATTTATATCATATACTTGCACTAGTTTTGTTGTACTATTTCTGATTTCCTGACCTGTCCAGCATATAAGGCAGCACGAGGTATTTATTGAAGACAACACAAAAGTATCAGCTTTAGTAATTCTTTCTTTCTATAGTCTGTGATTGTTGGTTGTATAAGATTTTTTTATCCGCTTTTAACTTGTGTGTTGTTAATGCATATGTATTAGCACAAAATACTAGTTAAATTTGTTGTCTGTTATATGATATATGCTTAACCAGTGCAAGCTAGTCGTGTTGGAAAGAAGCGAGTTAGGATTTATTATTTATTTGTACCTGTAATTTTTATGTAAACTATAAAATCTCATAGATGACAGTAGAAACAGGTTAGATAGCCGCTATTTTGCTGTTTCAACAATCTCACCAAATGTTTGCTAACAAAGCTGTTGGCTAATGGTACTGATGACCTCATGTGTAAAGCTGTATAATTCTCATAATATAAACCTATGCATATCATCTCATCTGAACATCACACAAGTCATCATAGGAACTGTTGATATTGTTTGTTGCTGTAATGTTTACCTAGTATGTTAGAAACCTTGATGCTGTGCTGTTGATGTTCGGGTTCCTTGTTGCCACATTGAAACCTGAATCATTTACCAGGGGTTGGTATCAAATATATTTGTGGTTTTATGCTATGTATCTAAGGTGGTGTGTCTGCTCTGTTATGAAAGGAATTTGAATCAAGTCAAGGCTTCACCTTTCTATGGTTTTGTCCTTCAGTTGTCACAAGGGTGTAGTTTTGGAAAATTTTCAGCTAAGGCTAGAGTTATTAAAAGTTTTCATTATTCAGATTCTCTGAAGGTAGATTTTGTCTAATTAAAATAGAACAAAATAATTGAATCAAAATTGCAGAAATCTCACTGAAGACAACCATGAAAAAAAATGACTTGGCAAACTAACAAAAAAATGGAACAAAACTCAGGTTTTTTGTCTAACAGTTTTCAGAAAATTACCTTTTCAGAAGTTCTTCATTGGTTAAGCTCTTGATCTTATCTCAATGTATACCACTACAATCTTAGACGGAAGTCCAAAATAACCAAAATGGCTTTGTTGTGGAGGAAAGCTGGTTTTTTTTTTACACTTACAAGATACATTCATGTAATTGATTTTTTACAGTCTTGCCTGGAAACATATTGTTACCCATTGCCTGTCATTTAAATGGTTTCTTAGTTGTCTGTTCCGAAATATGTCGATGCTGGATATCTTTAAATTACAAAGTAATATATATTGATTATCTTGTTTATATTTGTTGGTGTTGTCATGATTTTAGTTTATTTACAAGGTCTTATAGTTATTCTTCAAAATTTTGTACAAATTTATTCAGTTGGCAGCATCTTAATGCTTTTGTAGCATTGAGTGAACAGAATAAACCTTATTTCGACGAGAACAGATTTAACTTAACCATAATGTTTTATGTAATATTTGGTATATGTTTTCGATGTAGACATATAAGGTATAAGTGCCAATTTAATGTTCAGGTAACCTGTAAACAAGTCTGCTTGTACTCTGAATCTTATTCTGGAAAAAATCTTGTAGAGGTATAGCTATTTGGCCTTTGGCTTAAAGTTCTACTTGTTATTGTGCAATATTTACTGGTTTCTTTGTGACCATAGAATAGCTTGTATTAGTATTAAATGAAACATAGCTTTACCGAGAAGATAAGAGTTGAGGTGTAAAATTGTAGAATTATTGCCTCAAAGGGATTTTTACTAATGGAGACAAATAAAAAGTAAAAGTTTTCTTCCTACTCTAAATGGAGGATGAATAAAGAAATTCAGTAGAAAATTGTGTGCCATGTAGCAAAACTTCTTTCTCATTAGTTTGACGTTTGGACAGTTTTGAGAGTTTTATTATGTTTTTGTATTGGTGAAATTGTATTTATTTTTGTTTGTTTTGCTACTATTGTCAGGGGCTCATTATTGTCCTAAAATCAATATCAAACTGAAACTTGCATATACTTGTGGTGTTTCTCAGTGGTTTTTTTTTGTGTGTTTAGACTTTTTGATGGGGTGAGGAAAATCTGTTTAATTCATTTTTGTATTTCAATGAATATTCACTGGTTATGTACAATTTTGTATTGAGCACCATACATATACCTCTGATGAATATCCCTTGTATTTTACAATGAGTGGATTTGCTATATAACATACACTTTCCAAGAATCTTCTTGTCTAATTAGAAAAAAGTATCTATAAGACAGCTTGTATCAAAATGAAAGGAGTGTATGGAACACAATTTCATATACTAAAAGTAAACAACAGTCTTCTAAAGTAAATTTAGTCAAACTTTGTTTATTTTTTTCTGTGGACTACCAAACTACAGTTTTCTGCTTTGGGTGCAGTTTTGATTTTTATCACAATATAACTATACTTGCACCAGACTATGAAAATAAAAGAATATAAATGCAGTGAAGCAATTTTGGGTAAGTCCCATATTATAGCATTTCATAAATTTGCATTACTAATTGTAATTGTTAACTATTAACCCCTTCACTGCCCTACCCTGAGTTTTAAGTCATATGCAAACAGCTTAAATCCAGATGAGACGCCGAGTAACTCTGTGTCTCATTCGTATTCAAGCTGTTTGACACTCAGCCAGTTGTTTAGCCAAAAATTTAGGGAACCTGTGAAGTGTAAAAAGGGCAGATGAAATATTGTGCATGAGCGGTATTGCTTCCGGCAGTGATGAGGTTAATGAACGCTAGTGTTTCACTGGAAATAGGTAAATAACTTTCTACATAAAACAATATGGTTGAGGTAATAGGATGTGTATATGTTATGCACTAGGGATGGGTATTGTGTTAGGATGTATTCGTTCTTGGCAATGTATATTGTAAACTGTGTTATGGGTAATCTGTAGCATTACTTGTAGCTCTACTCTCATAGGCTTGAAATATTTTTACCCAATATAATGTTGATTGGTGTCTTATTTACTCATAGAACACAATGATAAAAAGATATTTGTGTTAAGGAAATTAATACTGTATTGTTGTAGCCTTGTAAGTGATACAGAGTCATCTTGACAGAGTATAGAATTACTCATGTTTAGACCTACGTACATATGTTTCAAAAGTAGGCTAAATTGTAGTGTTATTTGTATTGTTCTTTTTATGGTTTTAATGTAACCACTCTTAATCTGATGGTAGCTAGCCTGGTTGTTTGACTGTTGTAAGTCTTGTGCAGAACACAATGTGTGGTGTAGAATAGACTATAGACAACATTCCCAACTTTGTTGTTGGTTTTGCCATACTTGGTTTTAAATAGAATATTCTGCATTTGTGGAATATTATTCAAATAAAAAGAACAAACTAAATGAGTTAACTTGCGCAATCCATAGATTCAGGTTTTTTATTGGGGAAAAAAAATATTGGGCAAAATATTCTTAATCATTTTTTAATCTTATTTATTTTGGGACGAAATATTATCTAAAATAACATCACTCAAAGAAGTCAAATTCTCTTTAATCAGCTCTGAAATTGATGAAAAATTGTTCACTTACATCTACATATTAAAGTGTGTTTTTTTTTTGCTTTCTAAATTTAACATTAAAAAGTATTTAAATTGGGCTTTTGATATGTGTTTACTTCTTTTCTTAAATAAATAAAAGATGTAAGTTTACACAATTCTTTTAAATTTTAGAAAAAAATTCCATGTTGTTGTACGCACATTAATTGGATTGAATGGTGTTAAGAAGCAGTAGTTTGTATTACTTGTGAATATTATATTTGAAAATCGTAAAAAAAAAAAAAGACTAGTTAAATGAAGGAAAAAAATGAATGTCTGAACTGTGACAATTTATGTAGAAATGATGTGCAGCTGTTCTATAGGCTGGCCTAGTGTAGATAACTAGGGTGTAGTGATATTTTGAATTATGATTCAAACTATCATTGTTTTAGTGGAGGAACATCTTATAGAAAATGATTTATCTCTATTTCTGTTGCATCGTGGGAGTTTTCATTCAGAGGAATAAACTATTTGTACAAGTCTCATAGTTTGAACTGAATGTAAAATACTTCTTAGAATTTTTATTTTCATCTATTTCTTGGAAAGAAAGTTTTGAAATGCTATCTTGAATGACATAACATAAAAATTCCTCTAAATGAAAATCCTTACTTAGAAATTTTCTCCAACTGATTCAATATTCATAGATTATAAAACATCTGAGACATCAAAATGTGTATTTCCCAGCAAGGCTGCCCATCAAAGGCACCTTGGCACTGAAGTTATACAGTCATCCAATTAGTTTGTATAATTTAGTGTCACCATTTGGTTATGGTTTCCATTCTTGTTAAAGAAATATTGATTGCAGGGTGTTTGTAATAGTGATGAATTTTCATTCACGTTTTCTTTGGAACTGAGATGACATAATCACCAGAAATGAAGTGACTCCCTAAGAGATGATCATGGTTTTACACAGTTTAATGTGTCAGTGTAGATTTAGCAAATATTGAATTTGTTGGACATTCTTGGTGTATTTTATATGCTTGTTTCATTTATGTGAATGATAGCATAGGTTATAAAATGATTCTGGTATAATGAATGCTGACGAGGCGTCTGCACAGAATCATTGTTTTGAAAGTAATGTTATAGACTTAACTGTTGTGTTTAGAAAAACCCAAGTTAATTCCATATTCAATTATCAGCCTTTCATTTCATGTGTTACAACAAATCAAAGTTTAAGAGATGGAAACAATATGACCTGTAGGTTTTCATCATGAAACGTGGTTGGTAATCATACATACATATACATAAGTATATATAGTGTCCCAAAAAAGTTACCTATGTTTTTAATTTAAAGTCATTGAAAAAATTCATTTATTTTTTCATCAACAGTGAGAGAATTTGGTCTTTCATGAAAAATTTAACTTTTCGTTGTTGCTAGAAAGACCAGATTCTTAGATCTGTTACTGAGACTGTGCCTCTGTCTGCACAGTAGATTGTGCTTATCTCATTTTAAAATAAGTCACCAGGCTGCAAATGTATGGATGGGCCATGTTTAAAAATAAACAGGTTATTTGCACTATTTGACAATTTCCACCAGGCTGTGTGTCTGTGTCCCAGACAGTCTGAGATAACTTTGGGTTGAATTGCTTAGATTGTTCTAACCGCTCTCAGAAATGGCAAGAAACAGAAGATGCTTAAAAGCAGCAACAGACAGGGGATATTTGCAAATGATAAAAACAAAATCAGTTGCTCATATAAAAATGATGAGATGAGGGTCTTTACTGGTCTCCTTTGGTACATCCAAAACCATGGATAGACTGAGCCATATATAAAAGTGGGGAAAAACTCACAATAAAAGTTCAGAATATCAGCAAAAAGATTCCATTCGCACTTTGCAGCTATCCAGCTAGCTATTGGAAGGAAATGGTGCTTATAGGTTTTCTTCCACCATGAAAAGCTGGAAACATCACATTATGTCCTTGACTGTGTCCGTGCAACTTTTACTCTAACAAACAAACAAATTGTACTCTGGGAGAATCACTGTCAGTCCTGGTGTGGTTTTGGTAACAGCATATTTATGCGAAATAGAGTGCTTATAACCTGAAATGGTGACATCTTTGTCTGGTGTTGAATTTAAAATGAAGATATGCAAGTCAAGTGATTGACTGTATTGCATACAGTTTTCACGTTGCCATCTATCAAAGGAAATAAATAGTGATGTATATTGATATGGAAGGTAAAAATCTGAACTTTGAAAAAAAGGTTGACTGAACAGTATAAAAAAATTGTTTGTTAAGACTTCTTTGATATGATGGCAATAAACTTGAAGAGAAAAATATACAGAGTTGCTGTTTATTTTAATTGAAACTCCCCTTTTATGTCTTATGTAAGCTGTTGATTAGATTACGTATCGAAAGGACTGGCTCTAAATGTTATTTAAACTTGTATTAAAAAGAAATAACCTCCATAATAGTGGTACTTACCTTAACCAAAATACCATATCACCTTTGGATATTATAACAGCCATGACAAAGCAAAATAAATTCAACATCCAAGTTATTTAGTATACAAAGTATAATTATAGTTAGTTCATTTATAAAAGGATCCTTCTTGTCCTTTTCAACAAGAAGAATCATACTTGTCTGTCGACAAAAAACATGTCCTTATACCAACTTATCCCTGACTAGGACTACTGGTAATGTTGAGATCAGTATCCTCCAATTTTTTTTATAAGACTAGTCAGTTGACAGTTACTCTCTGTCCTTAAAAAGATGTCACTGTGAATTGCCTGATTCAGAGATTACTAAGATTACCCCACTACAGGCTCCAGAACCTCTAACCTGGTAGGTTGGCCATGAACAACAGATGAATCCATTTGATTTTGAGGTCAGCTGGACAAAATTGAAGGTACTCCTAGCATCTTACTGAAGTGTTGTCTGGTGATTCTTTCCAGTGCTTCTACTGTCTATTGCAGTGCTAGCTACATCGTATAGCATCAATGGCCAGATCAGTCTTGGGTGTAAGGTATTCTTGTAGAGCCAAGCTTTGAATATCCCAGGTTGTCCACATCTTCTTGAGAATATCCTTTACCTGGTGTTTTCTAATATTGTCCTGGTCATGTAAGCTGGCATCAAACCACTTGCCAAGGCACTTTATTGGACTCTTCACAATGGATGAGATCTGCTACTCCTGCACGTGGAGTTTTAATCTCTCTGTTGTCTGGCCCCTTCCTTATGATGAAAGATCTAATTAACTTCTTTTAACTTCATCCTTTCTCATGAAGCAACATCAGTTTGTCATGGCTTTCAGCATCTATCTGGCTTGAATGTGGCTTCTTGTTAGGGTTAGGTTATCCATAAAGCCTCTGCTAGATGGGAGAGAGATACCTGATTCTGTCTTTGGTCCAAGAGTCTCTCGTCGGGCGGCGTTGATCAGTAGGTTCATCCCCATGATGAATAGTACCAGAGAAATTGTGCATCCTGTAACAATTCCTTTCTCAAACTTCTGCCATGTGGTCAGCTGGTCACCCACAATCAACTGGAGCTTGATTCCACCCAGGTAGCTGGTGATGGTTTTCTTGATGTGACCATCTACATGGTTATGTCAGAGAGCTGTGTAGATGAGCTGGTGTGGTATGGATCCATATGTGTTGGCTAGGTCAATCCATACTACTGTGAGGTCCTTCTTGCCATTTCTTGCTTCATGAATCAGCTGTGATGGCGCTTAAATGCTCTACACAGCCAGAGAAACTTGGAACTCCTCCCTTATGAACAGAAGTGTTGATGTACGCATTGTCAGGAATGAAGTAAATCTTCTTGCAAGGATGGGGAAGAATATTTTCCCCTCAACATTGAGCAACCAGATGGTTCATAACTCGCTGACTGTCTTGGAAATTTGTTCCTTTGGTGATACTGTAATATACCTTCTGCTTCTTTTCAAGCTTCTTGGACATCTTTCAGGAGCTTCCACAACAGCTTGAGAAGAAGTGGGTCACATCTTGTACACTTGGTATGGGATGGCATTGAGTCCAGGTGCTGATCCAAATTGTGCCTTCCTGATGGCCTCCTTCACCTCATTAGATGTTGGTTCTATTACCACAAGCTCCTTTCTGCAGTGGATTGGTTGGATCTATGCGGTCACAGTCCCCAATGGGGTCCTCTTGATTGGGATCAGAGTGTGTTTCATGGAGGAATCTCTTAACCTCTTCAAGTGGCATTTCAAGTTTCCTAACCTTTCTTTGTTTAGCAGGGGTCTTGCAAACTTGTAGGGGATGGTGCTCTTTTCCTTGCCCTTTCTCCTGTCTTCTTTCTCATACTCTGCTTTCCACAGTGAGGTCAGTTGTGTCCCTACTGTATCTCTTAGCTGAGCAGGTCCAAGCTGCTCAATTGGTGAGCTGTTGCGGAATTTCCCTCTCGGCTGTCTCAGCTCTTGTCTCGGGCTCAGAATGCCAGTTTGCCATCTATTCGGTCTTGCAGCCTCCTTTCAAGCTTTAGTTCTCCTCTTCTTGTCTAAACCACTCCTTCCCAACAGATTAAATCAAGGTGGCTAGGGTAATTAGTTTCAGGTCCACTGGTTCATGGGTAGATTTTTCAAGGATCTTTGTCAAGTTACTTTTATGCTGTCTTGTCAGGTGCCTTGGGCCACCTGAGCCTTTGTTTTCTGTTTCTAGTGGCAGCCTCTTGGCCTGGTCTATCCCGGAACTTCTCCTGTCTTGCTTCTAGGCTGTATTCTCCGTGAGTATGCAGAAGCTCTGGGAGGGGGTCGTCATCCACCCAAAGGATCCTGACTAACATCCTGTGTATTCTCCTGGACAGAGAGATCCTCAGTACTGTGGGTTACATCCAGACTAAAGTCCTGTGTTTTACTAGCCAAACTCGCTAAGTGCTGTCCTTGCGACTTTATACGTTGGGTCTGCGTTGGCCTCGCTGGTTCTTGCAAATATTTCCACATTTACAAAGGACTATTCTGTCTGCAAATTCTTCAAACTGCCACATATACTAATTGCTATCTGTCCAGTGATACTATTTTGGTAGCATTTATCACATTTCTGTGACAGGGCTTGATTTTTTCTCTACTTTTTAAGGGGTGTTTAAAGTGGCATTGGATCATTTTTGATTGTATAGAAAATGTTCCACTTGCTGATGATGAGAAAGACCAAGATATCAATGGCTGGAACCACATAGCAAGTTGAATAGAAGATAGAATGGTCCAAGTTTGACTTGGATCTATCACCCTAGCAGTAAAGTATCAAGTGATTGCAAATATACAACTTTCAAAACTGACCCAAGGTTATCTGATGTACAGATTGAATATGTTGGTCAATATTATATCCTCTAATACTATATCCTCCTTATATGAACAGTTGATGGAATCTTAAAAATGTAGCAAATTATAAGGTAGAGGTATCCACTTTAAAATAAATTTTATTTCAAGTTGGCAAGACAGGATAACAATAGAACATAAGCAGCAAGCAATTTTAAACAGACTACAATATATAACAAAGGTAAACAGTTAAAACATATTATATGAAAAGTGTAAAATATGAGACAAGGTAGTATCACATAGCATGTAGGCACAAGTAATGATGTTAAACCTGTGAAAGGTCTACTGCTTTTGACCAGAAGCCTAAGAAAAGCCACGGAATTATACACAAGTTCATAATTCCGTGGAAAAGCTTAGATATACATGAATAAAAAACTGATCGGCGAAAAAAGTTGTTCAATGCTGTAGTATCATTACCTCCAATGCACCAGTTTAATAAAACACTCAAAAAATGTTGAATAAACAAAACGGTACATATCGTTGAATAAACATAATACAGTATACATTGAATACTGTTTACACACTTTAGATGTCCCTTTCCAACAGTATAAATTCTTTCTGCTGAATAATTGTGCTCACGATGTGAGTCACATGACATTCAACATGGCGACTGACAACATTTGAGTACAGAAAAAAAACAAATATTTCTTTCAACAGAAACATGTCAGTTGCTTCTTTCACTAGCATCTTCAGTTTTGTGGTTTGTTGGTTAAGCTGCTGGACTGCTGCTGAGTATGACGTGTATCGAGTGGACAATTCCGGTGGATACGGTGGCCGGTTTGATGGTATCGGAGGTCTGAGCGGAGGAGGGGTTGGTGACAGCACTTTTATATTTAACGATATTTGTCAGTTTGAATATTCAAATTTCTAAATTTTCGAATTTTACGGAATTTTTTGTTTGTTTTGTCATTTTACGTCGCTTTAACAGTATTTCAGTCATATCGCGACGTCCAGCGTATTACAGGTGGAGGAAGACCCCGGGGGACCTCTGGCTTCCTCTGATGAAATTTTACGGAAAAGGATATCTTCATATTTACAAAAAGTATGCTGATACTGAGCAGCCGTAATGTAAGAAAGATGGCAGCAGACGTCATCTATGCCAGGAAACTGGCAGATTAGATTCTGACATTCCTGTATTGTTTAAATCTAATTATAGTGTAGTTTACAGTCCTTAAAATTTATCGAAATCGGCTACAGATTGACGGAACTGGATATGCCATAAACTTAAACTATTTAAAGTGTTTTTAAGTGACTCTTCTTCACAATTACGACAATATAGATTTTTTATGGAATAACCAGTTAACTGTTATAAAAAATCATTATTTTGTTAAAAATTTGAATATTAAAACTGACAAGAAATTGAGAAATTGATGTGTAATTTAGGATAAAGTTTATGTCAAGTTTTTCTTCTTCATGAATTTGACTATTTAATCTTGATTTTTTGTTGATAATTTACATCACTTTCTGCCATTTAGAGCTAGTGGACATCCCAGAGAGAAGAAAGCAGATATATAACTTTTCCACATGTAGATCAAAGTCTCTGGTTCTGTCACGTGCCCAGTGTATAGCACTGATACATGAAGGGACTGAACCTGGACAAACCATTTGTAATGCTAATCCCAAATCCTGAACCCCAAGGAAAGAAAGCCATAACTACTAATTTTAAAGTATTTAGTTTGACCAGGCTTGGGATCGAATCCACGACCTCCCACACAAAACGGACCCTCTACCACCTAGCAAACTTTTTTTTTTTTCATATAATCTTTATCAAATAAGCAGTTATAAAACATAATGATTTGTTAGAAATTTGAATATCAAACTGATATCTTAAAGTGGTAAATTCAAGCCTGTTATTTGTGATTTAAAGGGATATACATGCATTTAAAGTTGAAATAAGTGTAATGGGTTGGCATGTATATAGGTGCTTGAAACCAGCCTTGCTAGGGAGCTAGCTTTTCCAGCGACATGGTTTAGCACCCTGCCTTTTTGCGAAGTTAAGCAATATATGTCCAGGTCAGTAGTTGGATGGGGGGACCCTCTTGTATCTAATCCCAGTAGCGAAGAAAATTTGTTACTTAAGAAGTTCTTTAAAATTTGTAGAAGTACTGTAGTTAGTAAATGTTTATAAACATCATAATTATGTGTTACTTTTCAGAAAAATCTCCGTATATTAGTAGACCTAAGCTTGTCAAATCATAACTATTGAATGCCTAGGCCTACAGTCCTCAAAATTCCCAGGAAGGTTGAGCATGACTAGATAATGACTCCTGCAGATTTTGAGGTCAAAGATCAAGGCTACAGTGACCTTAAATGCAAAACAATTGAAATCTTTTTTTATTATTAGAAATTACTAAAGAAAATTAAATTGTACAAATTTTGTCAGATAATTCTTCTGAAGTTACTGTTATTGGTCGTAACAGTTATATCTCTGTAGAGAGGCACATGATATACACAAGTATCTCAAGTTTCAAGTGTTTTTCAGGTTATTCTTGACTTAATACACACAAAAATTGTTTTGTTAAGAATTGAGTATTGAGCTGTTAAAATGTATAGTTGTGTAGACTCACCAAAATTGAAACTAACAAACATGTCTTTGATGGTCTCTGTTTAATTGTAAATAAAACCTTTATATATTTTAGCATAGTTGTGGCGTCTTTCACTGATTAAGTGTTGATTAATCAGTAAGATCAGAAATGGTGTGTGAATAGTTTCTGTAATGATTTTCAAGGAACTAAAGTGTAAAGAATGAATAATTTAAATATATTCAACCAATGTTGAAAGCAAATGTTGACTGCAGACATACATTGTGTGCATGTGGTATTATGAAATCAGCTAGAAAAAACATAAAGGTCTGTGATTTCTTTTAAAATCCAACAGTAATTCTAAGGCGGACAATGCTTATGAAAGACAGAAAGGGTCACAATAAAAAAACCAGTTTTAAGATGAATGTGATTTTTTACATTTTTGTTTTTGTTTAGGCAACATCCAAACTGTTGGTCAATTACCCACAGGAGCAGCGTGATCAGATCTTGGATTATCTTTTCAAGGTAAATATTGGAGTCAGTGAGAAAGTTAGAGAGAAAAGCTAATAATAAGCAATAATTTCTACAGATGCTGCTATATTTATATAAGGCAATTACTCTATGACATATGGCTTTTTAACCTTCTCGCCTATATATACAGAATACCCTCAGATCCAGTTAATTGGGAATATACTGCCTTGTCAGGGAAATTTTGTCACATGAAAATGCCTTAAATATAGACTCATTCTACTCATTTTCCTCTTGAAAACTATGTATTAACTTGGTTAAGAGCAAATGTTAGTACTAAATATGATATCTATCATAACCAAAAAACAACAATTGTGAGCATATGACTGTTATGGAAATCTATGGACTACTGACTTTTTTTGCATTCATGGACAGCAGACTGTTTTTGACATCCATAGATGAATATTTATGGCAGCCTATTTGGTCATTCATTGATTTTTTTCTTTTTTTTTCTTTTTGGAATTTAACGTTGCTTTAACAGTTTTTCAGTCATATCGCGACGTCCAGCTCATTACAGGTGGAGGAAGACCCTGGGGAACTACTATGCACTGTTTCAGGCACAGTGTGCACCCGGGTAGAACCACCGACCTACCACAAGCCAGCTGGAAGGCTTCCTGATTTGAAAAATCTGAAGTGCCCAGACAGGGATTCGAACCCACAGCCGTGAGGGGCTGAGAGATTGCAAGTCAACGACTATAACAACTCGGTCCCAGGGGCCCCTTTCATTCATTATTTGATAACATACTACTTTGGACATCTATCAACAGAGAAGTAATAAGACATCCATGGACAACAGACTATTTAACATCTCCATTGACAGCTGAAAAAGAATTTCTTATGTATCTACTAATGTCCTTCTTATTCGTTTTTTGTTTAAAATCCGATTTTCTTTCATTTTAGCCACTCTATGGAGCATCACTGCAAATACTGAAAGTGGAGATTGGCGGAGATGCTCAATCCACAGGTGAGGGTATACTACAGAATTATGGCAAGCAGAATAAACCCTGATTGTTTCTAGCAGTATAGTTGGTATTTCTTTGACTTAATTCTCTTTTTATTCTATTCTCTATTCTTCCAGTTTAGTCCAGTTTAGTTACTAAAATTCAGTGCTTTCATTAGGTTTAACTTTCTGGCATTTTGCAAGAATTTCAGGAGTTTTTTTTCTTACAAAGAAATTTCACAAATTTAAAAGGCTGTTTATGGATTTTCAGGGAGTAAAATTTCCTTAATAAAAGTTTTAGGAATTAGGGTATTTTAAGTGTCCTAATGTTCAGTTTTTGGGAGGTTAAAAATTGTTGATGCAAAGGTTCACTTAGTCCGCTGCAGCTTGCCAAATTGATTTAATGTTTTAGAAAAATATAAACAATTTTACTGATGTTTAAGTCAATTGATCATGAAAAATCTGAATTAAAAAAAAAAAAAATTCACATTGAAGGCAGATTTCATTTAAATTTAGTCACTGATCCAATTCACTGTTATATAAATTTCTCTTAAGATTGTTTAGATATATTGAGGTATACTTTTTATTCATTGTTAATTGATATGTCAAGAGGAAATGTCTTCATTGGAATTGTTAAGGAGATTTAACCATTGTATAAATTGTGTGAAAAAAGTCCTCTTGTACAGATACAGAATGTCTGAGGTTAATATATCTCAAGTCTTTGCTTATTTCTCCATGCTTTATATGGATGACGGCATGGTAGATTTTAATAAACAGACATAACATGAACTTCTGTTTTGTCATGTGCAATTAGAACATATTTTTTTAGATAGTTAAAGTTAAACTGAGCATTGTTGTCTGCTTATTACCAGAAACTGTTGTTGTAAATTAATTTTAGGAACATTTTGCTGCTTTAATTTTTTTCTTCAACCTGTTCATCGCCCTACCCAGAGTGTAGCATTATAGGCAAACAGCTTGGATCTGAATGAGACCCCAAGTACTACAGCCTCTCAATAGGGTCCAAGCTGTTTGACCAGTGGTTTAACCAAAGTTCAAGGGAGAGAGTTAAGTCCAAGGTGAAAACAGACATAATATTGTGCTTGTGCAAAAACTTCCTGGTAGAGAGGATATATCATTGGACTGCTGAATGTTTCTTTTTTACTCTTCCGTATTTCCCCAAATATGTGTCTATTTTACATATGTTGTGAAATTTTCATATATACAGAGATATTTCTTTCAAGCCATTGGATCTTGATCTGCAGGGTTTGGAAATAGATAGAACTTTTCCAGTATTAGAGAGTTTGGTTTACTTGTGCAGACTTACGTTTCAGATGATTGCAGGAGTTTATTTATCTTTTAGATGGCACTGAGGCTTCTCATATGCACAACTCATGGGATGAAAATTATCACCGTGGTTACGAGTGGTGGCTCATGAAAGAAGCGAAAAAGGTAAAGATAAAAAATAATTAAACAAGAAAAAAATATGACATTGACAAGATGGGGAACCTCCACAGCAATGTTCATTGAAAACAGCACAACTAGGGTAGAAACAGTGGAACGGTTGATCCACAGAATTAATTTTTATTTTAGACAATGTTGTTATTCTAGTGCCTTACTTTGGGTGATTTTAGACAATGTTATCATTGTAGTGATAATCTTTTCCTGTAAAATGAATTACTTTCAAATCATTTAAAGACAAGAAATAGAGGATCTGATATGAGTGGTCATTAGGTACTG
>JAULCC010046987.1:0-11375 GCA_032358795.1 Nuttallia obscurata | reverse complement strand
TTCAATGATCTTCCTGTGCATACATGTTAACGATCTTCCTATCTACACAGTACAATGATTTTCCTGTGCACACATTTCATTGATCTTCCTATGCACATAGTTCAAAGATTTCCTGTGCAAACACACCATTGATTTTCCCATGTACACAGTACAATGATTTTCCTGTGCATAAAGTTCAATGATCATTCAAAGCACACGGCTCAATGAGCATGTCATTAATTTTCCTATGCACATTTTTCAATGATTTTCTTGTGCACACATATCATTGATCTTCCCATGCATACAGCTCAATAATCTTAAATGCACAAAGTTCAATGATTTTCCTGTGCAAACATGTAATTGTCCTCCCCATACACACAGTTCAATGATCATCCTGTGCAAACACATCAATGATCTTTCAATGCACACAGTACATATGATGAACTTCCCATGCACACAGTTCAATGATCTTCCTGTGTACAAACAGCAATGAACTCCCCATGCACCTACATCAATGACTTTTCTGTTTACACATATCAATGACCTTCCCATTCTCCCTTGTCAATGACCTTCACATGCATACCATACAATTTTTTCCTGTGCATGCACATCAGTGACCTTCCCAGTCACATAAATCAATGTTTTTCCAATTTGCACAGATCAATGACCTTCCCAGGTCAAGGGAAACATATCAATAACCTTTCCATGCACAGAGACCAATGCTTTCCTGTACATTCATATCCATAACCTTCCCAGGCACACAGATCAATGAACTTCCTTTGCACACAACCCAATGGCCTCCCTGTGGACATAGATCAATGACCTCCCTGTGCACACAGATCATAAATGTTCCTTTGCACAAACAAATGGCCTTCTTGTGCACACACAATAATGACCTTCCTGTGCACACAAATCAATGACCGTTTCTGTGCACACAGATCAACAAACTTCCTTTGCACACACATTAATGACCTCCCTGTGAACACATATTAATGACCCTCCTGCACACACAGATCAATTAACTCCCTTTGCACACATATTTATATCCTCCCTGTGCACACAGATCCATAAACTTCCATTGCACACACATAAATGACCTCCCTGTGCACACTGATCAAAAAACCTCATATGCACACACATTAATGACCTCCCTGTGCACACAGATCAATTACCTCCCTGTGCACAAAGATCAATAAACTTCCTGTGCACACAGATCAATGGCCTCCCTGTGCACACAGATCCATAAACTTCCATTGCACACACATAAATGACCTCCCTGTGCACACTGATCAAAAAATATCATATGCACACACATTAATAACCTCCCTGTGCACACAGATCAATCACCTCCCTGTGCACAAAGATCAATAAACTTCCTGTGCACACAGATCAATGACCTCCCTGTGCACACAGATCAATTTACTTCCTGAGCACACAGATCAATAAACTTCCTTTGCACACACATTAATTACCTCCCTGTGCACACAGATCAATAAACTTTCTTTGCACACACAGTAATGACCTCCCTGTTCACACAGATCTATGAACTCCCTGAGCACACAGATAAATAAACTTCCTTTGCACACAAACCAATGGCTTTCCTGTGCACACACATTAATGACCTCCCTGTGTACACAGATCAATGACCTCCCTATGCACACAGATCAATAAACTTCCTGTGCACAAAGATCAATACTCTTCCTTTGAACACAGATTAATGACCTCCTTGTGCACATAAACAAATTGCCTTCCTGTGCACACATATTAATGACTTCCCTGAGCAAACAGATCAATTAACTTCCTGTGCACACATGTTTACAACATATCATGTTAAAAAATTGATTCCATGCATATGAAAGAGAAATAATAAAAGGTTAAAATTAGCATTAAATGCACATAAAGAATTATTTAACTTACTTTTCAGAAAGATGTCATTATTTGGAAGTCTTGTTTTAAGTTCAATGCAATACATTAAACAGTAACTGATATATGGGCTTCTATTCAGTTCAAAAGCTCAGTGATAGGAATTTTTACTTCTTTAAAGTAAGGGCCAGATTTGACCTCAGGGTCACCATTTGAAATAATTTGGTGAAGGATATTTATATGATGTTATACACAAAATGTCTAAGCCCTATAATCTGCAAGGATTCAGAGAAGAAGATGTTTTAAGTTTTCACTATATACCTGTCTATATAAAATAAAACTCCCCATGGCAAGGCTAAATCTGACCCCGGTGTCACCATTTTAACAAACTCAGTAAAGGACATCTAAATGATGTTATAAATGAAATATCTAAGCTCTGACATATGGAGTTACAGAGATGAAGGTTTTTAAAATATTTACTATATAAGTTTATGTAAAATAAGAAGCCCCTAAGGCAGGGCAATGATCAACCCAGGGTCTGCATTTAAACTTGATAAAGGACAGCTAAGACATATAAAGGCAATGATTCTAAGCTCTGCCATTTGTTCTTTTGTAGAAGATAAGTACTTCAGTTTTCACTTAATATATGTTAGAGCTGGGTACTGCGGAGAAAAACTAAGAGGACCATGATGGTCCTGTAGTTGCTCACCTGAAATTGGCACATATAAATTCAAGAACCCTATACAGGTTCATCATTTGAAGCAGCATGACTTGAAGGAATTTGATAAAAGGTAATCTAAGGTGAATTTCTGTGAAATTGTTTTGACATTGGGCCTGCATTTACTGTGAAGAAAATTTTCAAAATCTTCAATATAGTCATATACCGGTAGTGAAAAGTAGCCCTGCCCTACTGGGGGACATGTCTTTTTGCTAATCAACAAGACTTGAAAGAATTGGGTAAAGGTCCATCTAACGATCGTTTCTGTGAAATAAGATAGAAATTGGGCTAGTAGTTTCTGAGAAGAAGATCTTAAAAGTTATCCAAATAGTCTTATAGTGAGAATAAGCCCCGCCCCCTGGTGGCCATGTTCTTTTTGCTTTTCAACAAGACTTGAAGGAATTTGATAATGGGTCCATATAAGGATAATTTCTGTGAAATAAGATTGAAATTGGCAAAGCAGTTTCTGAGAAGAAGTTTTTCAAATTTTTCCTTTCAGTTGCCATGGAAACCAGAGTTCTTCATGGAACTTAATTTTTTGAATGAATCTGGAAGTAGAACCAACTAAGGAACATTCATGGGAAGTTTGGTTAAAATTGGCCAAGCAGTTTCAGAGGAGAAGATGTTTGAAGGAATTGTTGACGATGGGCAGATGACGACTGACAAGATGACTGACCATCCCCTATCACAATAGCTCACCCTTGAGCACTTTCTGCTCAGGTGAGGTAAAAACACAGCACACTATGGTATTTCTCTTTATACTGCCGAGTGTACCATGGTAAACCACAAACTCTAACATCTGTACATGTACTATGTAGCACTTAAACTAATTTTTGTGATCAATGAATTACTATTCAAGTCAAAAACTTAACTTTCATTGTTTTATTGCATAAACAGTATCCACCATTCTGTATCCTTGAAAGCTGCACATCACCTGATTGAAAAGTTCTTCAATTTACAAACAAAATTGTTTAAACATTCTAACAATGACTTAAGAGATATCTTTTTGACATTCCATGATAGAATGATACTTTTAAATATGAATAAAAACCGGTTTTTCTCCCAGGTACCACGGTTTGTACCACAGACGCTTCCTACAGGGGTTTACTGTGCACTAGTTAAACAGCACACCTCTCATACATATAAGGAAAACAAGCTTAAGCCCCTGGCGGCCATGCTTTTTAATTTAAATATTCTTTGTAATAGGTCACCCATAAATCATTTTAAAATCTAGACTCTTTCCTTTCTGTTGCCATGGGACTAGAGTTCAGCATGGAATTCAATATTTTGAACAACTTTGATAGAAGTCTACCAAAGAATAAATTCTGTGAAACAAATTTGAAATTCAAGATAAAACAATTTTTAGTTTTCTATATAAATATATATGGAAAACTGGTCATTATTCTTTGAACAACTTTGAAAAAGGTTAATCCAAAGATTAGTTCTGTGAAATTACTTTGAAATTGAACCAGTAGCTTAAGGAAGTTGGGGTGTTACAAAACATGTTATCATAAATATCTCAATTTTTTGCTGGTGGTAGTACTATGCAAATACTATGATTTTTTGGTAACTTCAGCAAAACTTTTTGTTAAAATAACTCCTTTTTTCTCGAAATCACAATTTTGAAAAAATATCAAATGATAATATTTATATATGAGATACAGTAGTAACATTTTTCTAGATAAATACTTCATGTCAATGTTTACATGAGCAGAGATTTTCAATATTTCCATGTTTAACATTTGTTTTAAATTTACTAAGAAAAGCAAACAAACAGTTTCCCAATAAAATCCTCAACCACAAAAAAATAAGATGTCAGTGTTATGATTTCCGATTTCTGATAAAACATTGTATATATTTTTTTTACTATGCTCTATATAAAAACATTTGACCATGCCATTTTGAAGAAAATCACACTAGCAACATATTTCCTGGAAACACATGGAAAAAACAGAGTTGATTCCCTTTGCTACATTATTTTCCTTCAAATTACCTTTATAATGAATTTGACTCCTTATCTAAATGTTTTCATGTGTAATACATGTAAAGAAGTATAATTGTATGTAAACAGAATTGTGTACAAAGAAATAAAATGTGAAATAGGGGTCTGTTGCAAAATACAGAACAAAACAAATAGTAGATTGATATAAAAAGTATACAGTTTTACGGTTTTCAAGAGCATCATGAGCATTTGAGTTTTTATGAAAAATTTCAGAAAATATCAATTCTAATTTGTAAAATTTTTTATTTGGGTAGGGTTTTCAAAACCATTTTCAGTTACCCTTTTGTAAAATAAATCAACACATGTAAAACACTTACAGGTGGGCTAAACAATGACTTCGAAAGCTTCACGTGCAAATTGGGATCAGTGAGACGATTTACAAGATTTTGACATTTGACTTCAGGTGACAATATACTTTAAGAGAAGAAGATTTTCAAATTGTTATATATGAAGCTTTTTAAAGAAAACTGGCCCTGCCCCTGGTGGCCATGTTTTTTTGACAAAGCATTATTCTTTGAACAATTTTGATAGAGGTCACCCCAAGGATCAATTCTATTGTATTCAAAAGCTATATAGTAGAAATTTTTCCATTTCAAAAGGCCATAATCAAGTAAATCATGTTTGATTTTTAGATATGTACTAAGTTTTTACTGACATCTGTCTACTGTTTAACTTTGGAAAACATTGATTATTTGTTTGGTTGTTTGGAATTTAATGTTGCTTTAACAGTACTTCAGTCATATCGCAACATCCAGCTCATTACAGGTGGAGGAAGACCCGGGGGACCTCTGTACACTATTTCAGGCACAGAGTGCACCTGGGTAGAACCACTGAACTACCACAAGCCAGTTGGAAGCAGGAATGCTTCCTCACTTGAAAAATCCGAAGTGCCCAGACCAGGACTTGAACCCACAGCGGTGAGGGGCTGAGAGATCGCACGTCAATGACTATAACCATACGACCATGGAGGCCCCGAAAACATTGGTTAATTATTGAAGATGTTTCTGTGTTCACATGGTCAATTATAACAATTAATCTAATTTAATGGGATGTAATCCAGTCAATCACAGGCACATCTGTCTGGTTTTTGAAAGGAACTGAGTTTTAATGAATATCTATCTAATGTATAAGTTTGGTAAACATCAGTGAATAGTTAAAGATGCATTATGCTCATTAGGTAAATTATAGCATTTTTTTTTAATTTTAAAGGGAGGTAATCCAGTCATGCATAGACACATCTGGCTGGTTTTCATAAGAAAGTGAATAAAGGGAGTTATAAATTCATTTATTTTTATAAATTTCATATTTCTGTATCAGTTTGTAAGGACTGGTTTATAGATGAAAATGCTATCATGATCACAAGCTCAATAATAGCAATTTTTCAATTTCTATAGGGCCATAATCTAATGCATGGGCAGATCTGGCTGGATGTTTTAGCTTGTATAGTTCAGAGAAGATTTATTATGTCTTCTCAATATATTTCTATATAAAACTAGCCTATTTATGGCAGCCATGTTTTTTTAATAACCAACATGACTTTAATGCATCTGATACATGGTGAACAAACAAACATATCCATTTAGTTATTTTAAAATCTTGCCAGTCATTAAAGAGAAGATTTCCAAAGCTTTCTATATACATTGAAGTGAAAACTAGTTCTACTTCCTGACATCCATGTTTTTCATATGAACCATCATAATTTGAAGGCATTTGATACAGAGTCGCCAAAAGGGCAATTCTAGAAAGTTTCTTTGAAAGCAGGCCAGTGGTTTCTAAGAAGATATTTTAAGGAATCTGGCAGAGAACATACAAAAAAAAAACAACCTGTGAAGTTTGTTTGAAATTGGCTCAGTGTTTTAGATATTGATCATAAGAAAATTTAAACATTGGACAGACAGTGTTTCAAATGTTGTTCAAGGAAAAATGTTTACATTGGACAGTCATTGAGCAGAAATTTGCCCAGTAATTTAGATATTGTTCAGGGGAAAATGTTAACATTTGGCAGATATTGAGCAGAAATTGGCCTAGTGTTTTATATGTTGATCAAGGGAAAATGTTAACATTGGACAGACATGATGCAGAAATTGGCCCAGTGTTTTAGATGTTGTTCAAAGGAAAATATTAACATTGGACAGACATTGAGCAGAAAGTGGCCTATCGTTTTAGATGTTGTTCAAGGAAAATGTTAACATTGGTCAGACATTGAGCAGAAATTGGCTAGTGTTTTAGATGTTAATCAAAGGAAAATGTTAACATTGGACAGACTTTGAGCAGAAATTGGCCAGAATGTTAGATGTTAATCAAAGGAAAATGTCAACATAAGACAGACATTGAGCAGAAATTTGCCCAGTGTTTTAGATATTGTTCAAGGAAAAATTTTAACATTGGACTGACATTGAGCAGAAATTGGCCAGTGTTTAAGATGTTGATCAAAGAAAAATGATAACATTGGACAGACATTGCACTGAAATTGGCCCAGTGTTTTAGATATCATTCAAGGGAAAATGTCAACATTGGACAGACATTGAGCAGAAATTGGTCCAGTGTTTTAGATGTTGCTCAAGGGGAAATGTTAACATTGGCCAAACACTGAGCAGAAATTGGCCCAGTAATTAAGATGTTGTTCAAGGGGAAATGTTAACATTGGCCAGACACTGAGCAGAAATTGGCCCAGTAATTAAGATGTTGTTCAAGGGGAAATGTCAACATTTGGCAGACATTGAGCAGAAATTGGCCCAGTGTTTTAGATGTTGATCAAAGGAAAATTTTAACATTGGACAGACATTGAGCAGAAATTTGCAAGTGTTTTAGATGTTGATCAAAGGGAAATGTTAACATAGGGCAGACACTGAGCAGAAATTGGCCCAGTGTTTCAGATATTGTTCAGGGGAAAATTTTAACATTTGACAGATATTTTGCAGAAATTAGCCTAGTATTTTAGATGTTGTTCAATGGAAAAACGTTAACATTGGACAGACATTGAGCAGAATTGGCCCAATGTTTATGATGTTGTTCAAGGGAATAAGTCAACATTGGACAGACATTGAGCAGATTTTGGCCCAATGTTTTAGATGATGTTCAATGGAAAATGTTAACATTGGACAGACATTGAGCAGAAAATGGCCTTGTGTGTTATATGTTGATCAAGGGAAAATGTTAACATTGGACAGACATAAAGCAGAAATTGGCCCAGTTTTTTAGATATCGTTCAAAGGAAAATATTAACATTGGGCAGACATTGAACAGAAATTGGCCCAGTGTTTTAGATGTTGTTCAAAGGAAAATGTTTACATTGGACAGCCATTGAGCAGAAATTAGCCCAGTTTTTTAGATATCGTTCAAAGGAAAATATTAAAATTGGACAGACATTGAACAGAAATTTGCCAATTGTTTTAGATGTTGATCAAAGGGGAAATGTTGACATAGGGCAGACATTGCACTGAAATTGGCCCAGTAATTAAGTTGTTGTTCAAGGGGAAATATCAACATTTGGCAGAAATTGAGCAGAAATTGGCCCAGTGTTTTAGATGTTGATCAAGGGGAAATGTTAACATTTGGCAGACATTGAGCAGAAATTGGCCCAGTGTTTTAGATGTTGATCAAGGGGAAATGTTAACATAGGACACACATTGAGCAGAAATTTGAAAGTGTTTTTGATTTTGATCAAAGGAAAATGTTAACATTGGACAGACAATGAGCAGAAATTTGCAAGTGTTTTAGATGTTGATCAAAGGGAAATGATAACATAGGGCAGACACTGAGTAGAAATTGGCCCAGTGTTATATATATTGTTCAGATGGAATTTTATTATTTGACAGATATTGAGCAGAAATTGGCCCAGTGTTTTAGATGTTGTTCAAGGATAAAAATCAAAATTTGACAGACATTGAGCAGAAATTGGCCCTTTGTACTAGATGATGTTCAAGGGAAAATGTTAACATTGGACAGACTTTGAGCAGAAATTGGCCTTGTGTATTATATGCTGTTCAAAGGAAAATGTTAACATTGGGCAGACATTGAGCAGAAATTGGCCCAGTGTTTTAGATGTTGTTCAAAGGAAATGTTAAAATTGGACAGACATTAAGCAGAAATTTGCCCATTGTTTTAAATGTGTTCAAAGGAAAACGTTAACATTGGACAGACATTGAGCAGAAATTGGCCCAGTTTTTTAGATATCCTTTAAAGGAAAATATTAACATTGGGCAGACATTGAGCAGAAATTGGCCCAGTGTTTTAGATAGATGTTGTTCAAAGGAAATGTTAAAATTGGACAGACATTAAGCAGAAATTTGCCCATTGTTTTAAATGTGTTCAAAGGAAAACGTTAACATTGGACAGACATTGAGCAGAAATTGGCCCAGTTTTTTAGATATCCTTTAAAGGAAAATATTAACATTGGGCAGACATTGAGCAGAAATTGGCCCAGTGTTTTAGATGTTGTTCAAAGGAAAATGTTAAAATTTGACAGACATTGAGCAGAAATTGGCCCAGTTTTTTAGATATCGTTCAAAGGAAAATATTAACATTGGAATGACATTGAGCAGAAATTTGCCCATTGTTTTAGATGTTGTTCAATGGAAAATGTTTACACTCAGGACAGTAATTGAGCAGAAATTGGCCCAGTGTTTTAGATTTTGTTCAAGGGAAAATATTTACATTGGACAGCCATTGAGCAGAAATTGGCCCAGTGTTTTAGATGTTGATCAAAGGAAAATATTAACATTGGGCAGACATTGAGCAGAAATTTGCCCATTGTTTTAGATGTTGTTCAATGGAAAATGTTAACACTCAGGTCAGACATAGAGCAGAAATTTGCCCAGTGTTTTAGATGATGTTCAAGGGAAAATGTTAACATTGGACAGACATTGAGCAGAAATTTGCCCAGTGTTTTAGATGATGTTCAAGGGAAAATGTTAACATTGGACAGACATTGAGCAGAAATTTGCCCAGTGTATTGGATGTTGTTCAAAGGAAAATGTTAACACTCAAGTCAGACATTGAGCAGAAATTTGCCCAGTGTACTGGATGTTGTTCAAAGGAAAATGTTAACACTCAGATCAGACATTTAGCAGAAATTTGCCCAGTGTTTTAGATGTTGTTCAAAGGAAAATGTTATCAATGGACTGACATTGAGTAGTCCCTTTAGCTCACTCTAGAGCACTTTGTGACCAGGTGAGTTATAAACAAAAACAAGTTTTAACTATGATTTCACTTTGATTCCTTTCAATATTTAAGTTAACTATCAGATGACATTAGTAATTGGTAGGAAGCCGTTTCAGTTTTATTGATTTGGTATACAGTATATTAATGTTACATTTATTATGCTAAAACACATTTGCCACTCAAATGACAATATTCATACAATATTCAAATAATTTGTTAACAATACAATCCAATGTCAAGCTCAATATTTATCACCATGCCTAGTCCCTATGATAGTTTTTCTAGGAACTTAATACACAATAATTCCCATCTGTGTTTATATACCCTGGAGCTGATCTACCTTTGAACTGAACACTGCATGGCATAATCCAGCCTATGTTCAAAACGTGGCTCTGAAACAATACATCTAAAATTTTATATAATTTCCCATTTGAAAGAATGTAGCAAGTTACAAATATTTCACATATAATTTCCAACAAATAATAATGGTTTTCTAAAAGAAAACTAGAAACAATTTCCATAAAATTCTTTTTCTGTAGTTTTTCAGTTTTTGTCATATTGTTATTTTTAAGGTATTCATGATATCATTTCAGAAATTTTGCATTGTTATATGGGACTAAAGAAATATTGATCACTACAAAAACAACAAAAATCTTTTCAACAAATCTATGGGGAAAAAACACCTCATTATAAGGAGAAAGATTATATGTATTCAGTTTACTCTGAATTAGAAATCTGATTGGATGTACTGTAAAAACATATTGCAATATGAATTATTGCAAGCTACAAACAAAGGAGATGGCATAAAAAATGATAATACTTATATCTTTTACCAGAGGCTAATTAATTAGTAATTGTACACCAAAATCAAAGGACAGAAGTCCGGAACAGTGTAATTTTTTGTTGCAAAAACTTAATTTGACATATGTACTGAAATGAAACTGGGTGTTTGTTATTGATATAGTCTTGATCTTTTAGTTTGTTACTGTTGTGAATTAAGAAACAAATATTGTATATTAATTGTTGATTCTTGCTTGAGTTTCAACCCTTCCCCCTCCCTCCTTTAATGGAACAAAGACATGCAACAAATAATGTTTTCATTAAGACCAGATATCAGGAATTTTTAAAAATTTCATGTTTTAATACCAGGAATTTTCCAAAAATTTTAGGAATTTTTATCTACATCTATGTTTCTGGATAGCCTAGCTTGTGCTAGTATGTTGATACTTTCATAACTCCTAAAAAGTGTTGAACAAGTGATTTTGTTTTAGTATCTGGAAATGTGTACTCTCTTTTTATATATATATCATTTTATTTCTACTCTTTTATTTGATTTTGTTAATAAACAAAATAATCAACTTATTTTGACATATACTAATATTGTCGTTTTGGGAAGGTTTATGCAAATCCTACACAGTAAAAAATTTCAAACTGGGAAAAATAGAAACAAGAGGACCATGATGGTCCTGTAATCGCTCACCTGAAATCTGCACATACAAATTAAAGAACCATATACAGGGTCATCATTTGAAGCATGGTTTGAAGGAATTTGATTAAGGATCACTTTGGGAGCATTTCTGTAAAATTACTTTGAAATCAGGCTTGCAATTACTGTGGAGATGATTTTCAAATTCTTCCATATATAGTGAA
>JAULCC010046876.1:0-15097 GCA_032358795.1 Nuttallia obscurata | reverse complement strand
TGCCGAAAGCGCTCGGGTGTTTAAATTTAACTGTTTGGCTCTGTTTTGTTGACTTTTCTCTAATTTATATATATATTAAAAATAAGCGGTCATGAACCGTTTCTTTAATGCGTATTTTTACTGTAACAAACATAGTCCAGCAGATAGGTGAATAATTGTGTACTTTGTGTTAAAAGCATGAAATTTGGACCAAAGCTACTTTGAATCATTCTTAACAGAATAAGATATGGAGACAAGCTTAATTTTTTCTACTTCCGGTTTTATCAACAAAATGGCGGACATGCATTTGACATATGAATATGGATATGTATTTCCACAATTAGTTGTCAAAGAATGCTTGATATACTTTAATGTTTAATTGTTTGATACAAAGCATCATTTCTGTCAAAACATCTGGACATTTTACTCAAAATATTGTCATTTACAGCCATAAAGCACTTTTTAGGGACTAAATGAACAGAAATGAAAAGAAAGATCTGTTATTTACAATTACCACCACACGCACACAGGGTAGTGCACGTGAGGACAGACTGTCCATACTTGCAACGCACATGACATCCCTGTTTGCATCCACGGTGAATTAACGTTTGACATAAAGATAATGCCTCTTAGTATATTGTTCCAAACGGTTGCTATTGATCGTTTTTTGTCTTTTGTCCAACTAAATGCGCTTGGGCTAGGCTATTTTAATTCCAAGTTGAGATATTCACCACATCTATCTGGATAATTTGAACAATTGGCATGTTGGAAAAGGGCCGATTTTGTTGGCGAATACCTTTAATAGACCTGCCTTTCGGAGCAAACATTTTTTGTGTGCCTCATTTACTTCTCTGATATATTTGTTCGATAGCTCATGAGGATAATATATCATTCGATTAATGACATAATGGTTTAGACATTCGCAGTCTTTGCCTGGTCTCTGATAATAGTGAATAATGCTCTGGTAACATCATGAACTGCCATTAAGGCATCCCAAGTTATTCCTTTACCCGCAAACGATGACACAGTGTCGGATGGATCGGTGATGCATGGAATACAGGCTATACTTATGACTTTTCTAGCCCTAAATTGTTAGCAAGTTCATGAATAGAATTGTTTCTTAATTTTTTCAACATTCGTCAAATGAAAGCAAGACAAGACAAGTACAACTACAGCCTTGTCTTATGTCTGAGTTATCACCCTAGTTTGTCCTTCTTTTATCGCATCTGCAACATGCACCATGATTCTCGTATCAGCTTCGTATTGATTACAAATTGCCTAACATATCATCACCGGGAGGATTGCAAACAACATGTTGTTCAACCGTAACAATAATTCTCTTCCCGAAAATATTTTCATCCATCAGTTCACGGGGGCCTCCGTGGCCGAGTGGTTATAGTAATTGACGTGCTATCTCTCAGCCCCTCACCGCTGTGGGTCGAATCCCGGTCTGGGCACTTCGATTTTTTCAAGTGAGGAAGCCTTACAGCTGACTTTTGGTAGGTCGGTGGTTCTACCCGGGTGTACCTTGTGCCTGAAATAGTGTGCAGAGGTCCCCCGGGGTCTTCTTCCACCTGTAATGAGCTGGACGTCGCCATATGACTGAAATACTGTTAAAACGACGTTAAATTACAAAACAAACAAACAATCATTTTACATTTAAGAAGCTCTGCCAGTTTCTTGTAACGCTTGTTTGCCCTTGAACACGTCTTGCTTCTCGTGGCATTCTTCAAATATGTGTCTTATGTTTACGTAGGTATTCCACACTACACCATTTCTATGTACATTATCAGGATTTTTCCTAATGTATGGACAAAATACTATCCCGGAATAGTCATAAAAAGTTTGAGAGTCTCCGGGCTTCAACATAATTACGGCAGCTGCATCATCATTTTTATTGGGTAACATTTGGTACATCTCCTGTTGATGTTGTCAATGGTTCTAAACATATTGAAAGCAAATCATATTTAATTCATCGACGAATGTTTTTTTCCATTCAGACTCAATGCAGGCAGATGGGTGTGATTTAGACTTCGACGAACTCGTCCAAGCTTCCTCCTCTTGTTTAACAGGATATATGGAGTATTAAAAACAACAGAACGGCCATTTGCCGTTTCGTCATTGAAAGTGTCTGCATTCGAGGGATTCGAAATAACAACAGACTGCTTTTCTTAATATGTTCAAAGAAAGACACTGATCAGCTGATAAATCTGTCTTTGATAAACTTTTCAGAATGTTCATGTCCAACCTGTTCCATTCCACGTATAGTATCAACAACTACTGCAGGTGCTATGTCTTTAGTATCTAGAACAAGCAATTTGTTGCTGTCTTCATCAAATGGATTTCCTAGTTTGTCTAATACTTCTACCAAAGACGTTTCGTCGTGAAAACTTTGTTTCTCTCCATGGCGGTTTATATCCTCCTCATCATGAAATCCATCTATGCAGCTCTAAAACTATATAGCAAGTATTGCCATGTCTGGTCTAGCAAACAATCACCTTCGAATGGCTGATGGGTTGTCTGGCAATCCAACAGCGCATCCATCTGACTTCACAGCGACATTGTTCTGTCCATATGCATGGTCAATGCATTAATGCTATTGCTGAAATAGTTTCTTTATCTTATGAAACTTTTCTTCGGAAAAGCTTGTAAGTGCATGTATCAGGAATCGTATCCACAAGTGTAGACATGTCACACACCTGAATTGGTAACCATTAAAATTAATGAGAACGACCAATAGCAAAAACCTAAGGGATGATCTTACTCAACGTATCTATGTACAGCTTGAAAGGTCTGATAGCTCTAACGAACGAAATGCATTCAATTCAAGCTTCGTGATTAAGTACCAGTAATGAGATTGTGGCTTATCCAACGACATTTTTATACTTCATCCGTCAAAATTTGGTGGGTCATCCAGGCTTTCCTTTTTCAAGAAATACAATGTATGCAGCCTTAAAAAGTATAAACAAACTGTCACGTTGCACACATTGTGTTATTGTTACATGGCTAGCTTTGAGAAACGCATCTGCTTTACCTGGAGAAGCTGGCGTAATTGCACTTGTCCATCCTGAACACTTAAGGCAATAGCCGATGGTTTTGAAACCAGCCTTCTCTAAATGGAGTCCACAAATAAGAATGAAAAAAATTGATCTTCGCCGTACCGTTCCTGCCAATTCTATTGAATTTGTTTAGCAGTCTGTACAGAGGCCGATCGAAAGCTTTCACTGGTGTTTGCCCTTAATTCAGTGCTTAAACTTTTACCGTACAGAACACATTTTATTGGAAATTAAAATACACCCGGGTATCAAAATGTTAAGTCTTCATTATATTATTATATGTAAAATAAGATACTTCTTGGGCAGGTCCAAAATAGACCCCGAGGTCGTCATTTGAATAAAATTTAGTAGAGGACCTGTATGTGATGTTGCACACAAATGTCTCAGCTTAAGCATGTATGGTTTCAGACAAGAATTTTTTTTAAGTCTGTGTAAATCAAGACACCTCTGGGGCGGGGTCAAATCTGACCACCCTTTAAAACGACTTGGGTAGGAGACCTGCATATGATGTTGCACACAAAATATCTCAGTATATGTATGGTTTCAGACAAGAGGATTTTTTTTAATTTTCATTAATTAATTATGTGGGGGGAAATTAAGCCCCCACCCTGAGGCTGGGTCACATCTGACCCCAGGGGCCACCCTTTGCAGAAAGTAAAGGACGTTTCATGTTACACAAAAAGTATCTAAGCTCTAGCATATATGGTCACAGAAGAGAAAGGTTTTAACCTGTTCACTACATGTATATAATTGTATGAATAATAAGGCGCCCCTGGGACACAGCCACATTTTACCCAAGGGTCACCATTTCAACAAACTTAGTAAAGAACTCCTTAAGCATGACATAAGCAAAATATTTAAGCGTTCCGTTAAAGTGCCGAATATGTATGTAAATTGTCATTTTTTACCGATATTAACTACAGACATAAGGTAGGGTTTACCTTAAAGTTAAACAATTTCTTGTAATTAATTCCACTATTTCGACTGGAAGTGGCCCCAACTTTACCAAATGCTATTTCAACATTCTCAAATAACACTAACAACCATTAGTTGCGGTTATGATAATATTAATGGATCATTTCTTGTAATTTAAACGAAGAATTCTAAAAGAATTTTTTTTTTCACATACAGCCGCCATATTGGATTTTACCGGAAGTTAACTAGTTTTCCAGCTTGCCTCCATATCTAAAATTATAGAGCATAGTTATAGGTATGCTTGAGTGATATTTGGTGCTTTTAACACAAATGCACAATTTTTTTTATATATTGCACCTATCTGATGGACTAACAGTTGTTTGTTTGTTTTAAAAAAAATGATAATTGTATATGTGTTTCCCCTGATGAAGGCTAACTGCCGAAAGCGCTCGGGTGTTTAAATTTAACTGTTTGGCTCTGTTTTGTTGACTGTTCTCTAATTTATAATTCACACTTCGTCAACATTGCATCCCCCGGGATCCAGAGCATGTAAAAGATTGTCTGTTTGGTGTATGAATCTCTCCTACTATATATATATATATATATATATATAAGTCGCAGTTCTTCGCTTACATTGAATAAATTTACGCCATTAATACCTGTAAAAGCATTAAAAAAAAGATTTGTTAAAAAAACTTACAACAATATATTGTAAAATATATGATGACATATGCTGCAGCAGCCACCGCAAACTACTTTTACACTTGACAAACATCACGATATTTATGTAAATTATGGCCTTTCACATTTCATACACATGGAAACTTTGTTTATTCCATTTTTTCTTATCCGATATATAGAGTTCTTTTCGTGTTTATTTACTTAAGGCTTATTTATCTTAACCCTGACAGTGTCAAATTGTTATTGTTAACTTTTCCGTGATCCCTATTGAAAGTCACTCTTAGATGTCCATGTGTAAACAAATTCCAACGGCAAACAGTACAGAGCAATTGACATTAACAGGAGCATATTTCATGTTTGAAATTGCTTTGATATTCACAATTACATGTATATAAATCAATTTTATTCTTTATTTTATTTCAGCTTTTACAAAATGTGTTGTGTTTGTTTAAATACAGGATCTGGAATCTTCATCTCCCCAAAAGGGGTATTAGAAATGACCGGATCAGTTGGTCTTTCCCTTGTGGTATGGTGCGGGGGTGGCGTTATAGCTCTGCTAGGTAATGCATATCTCAAAATCACTTATATACATAAAGGATCTTTACCAATTTAGGTCAGCTACCTTACCCGAAAATAAACCAATTCAGATACATCCTGTCTATCATGTTTGAAGTATTTTACTTATATTTAATACTTTTACAAATAGGTATAACCTAACTCAATTCTCTTATCTCAGATTTAATTGATTATTGTGAAAAACAATTAGGTCTTCTCTGTTTTACGTAGCTATTGTATTAATATATGAATTGTATAAGGTATAAAAAGTCAACATAATTTAAATGTCTTTTTACGCATCTGTTTATCTATTTGTGATAAGAAACTTTAAACATTCTTTTTGGGATTGTGATTTTATCCTTTACAGGAGGTCTATGTTACTGTGAGCTTGGCACGTTAATACGGAAGTCAGGGGGAGAGTATGCCTACATTATGGAAGCCCTTGGGCCGATACCAGCATTTATGTTTGCCTGGACTTCAGTCATCGTCATTCGAACATCCTCCGTAGCAATCATATGTCTGACGTTTGCAGAGTACATGGGAGAATTCTTCCCGTACTGTGGCAAAGCTGATATTCCGCTGAAATTGGTGGCTGCTGCAACAATAAGTACATAACTCGTTGATAATTTGCAACTTTTTGCCACAGGGAGTATGTATGCAACAGGACTGATTGCATTTATAATTTATAAATTTATTATTTATAATGGTATATATTTATATATATATATTAAGAAATGTAATTATTCTTTCTCACACATATATAAAATGTCTACAAGCTATGTATCCTCCATGGATCCTGCTATGGAAAAGTTACAGTTTGAATTGAATTATCTCCCTTTAAGTCTTACGAAAGTAAATCTATCAATTATTGCATCATAATAATGATCCTGTAACTTTCAGATTAGATAAGGGTAAGATTTGCATAACGTATGTGAATATAAAAGCGTGCTTGAAACATATTTTTTTTGAGTATGTGGATTGTACGTTCTATGTTCATGGTCAACACAGGTAGCTAGGCGCTGTCGCCGTATTCTGGGTATTGGATGTATGTGAAATTAGCAGTTAGCACTGTAATTATTCTCTCTCACACATATATTTCGTCGAAATTGATGAATACTCTTATGACAGCGAGGAATAAGTTTCACTGGAAAAGGCCATTATTGCGCTTTTATGAAATTAGGGTTTTTAGGATACCTTTGACAAAATGGTAGCAACAGTTCTCTGCAGCTCAATTGTTGTCAGGTTTGAATCCGAGGCCACCGACAGCATTCATAATGAGACAAATATGGTCAAATATCTCGATTTATAATATCACTTAGGACAGATATCGGTTTGTTGTGGAGATATTGGCTAGTAAAACATGCCGAATTGAACAATCCATCTCAAGCTTTTGACTCCTTTTTAAGATCGTTCGCCATATTGTAGCTTTTAAAATTCGATTTGATTTCGGCCATTTTATTATAATATTTTGAAGATACATCCAGAAATAGGAGGAATATATTGCTGTCGAATAAAGCGTAAGACATCAGAATTGTGTATGATGTAAAATACTATTTTTTAGTTTAATATTATCATATCCTACACTAAAGTACTGTGGGAATAAATTGGAATTATTCCGTTCGTCTATCGCTTAATGTTTGTCCAGAGCATTTCTCTGCCATGATGTGTCGAATCATGTATCCCACATCATAAAAACTGATCAGTCAACATTTGAACCTGTATGAGATTTGCGTCTTGATCAATTTACCTGTAGACGAGTTATTGAAGGATTTTTTTATATAAAATTTAAACTGACTTTTCTGGAAGACACCTCTTTCGACATAGAACTGTAAACGTTTCACTGCCATCTTTTGAAAAATATGTATCAACCTTTCACTGCTTCCACTCTTAGCTCAACATAAGAAACTGATCTTGTTTATCAAGATTACTAGAATTATGAAATAGGCCAGTTTTCAGACTGTATATTAAGTTTACTGTTTTATAACTCAAACGACCTTATATTTGTGCTATACTGTATGACAAAATGTATTTTAGAGATTTATAAACATCATAGACACGTGAAAAACAGCAATGTTTAGATGTAAGCTTTTTAAATCGCATTTGGTGTTAAAATGACAAGAGTTTTAGGTTTGAGTTTCTGTGACTTATTTTGTAAATCAACACCGATGTACACAGCTTCTACCACAATTTGAAATCATCTTTATGACGTCCATTCCAAGCAGCTGTACAAAATAGTAAATAGCATATTGCCATTTTTACGGGTATATTGCTTATCAACCATTGTAGAATTGAATTGTACATAGACTCATTTCATTCATGTTTGCCTTGATGAAGATGCTGCCTTCCATTTAATGCATTGGTGGTAGGTATAGATTACTTTCAGTGATAGCGTTAGTTAAAAACTTAAAAACTACCTTCATTTGAAGTGTCACAAGGGCTTTAAATACAGCATCACTTAACACTGCAATGCAGATTTGGTTATCTTTTCTAAATCTTAACAAAGTATAATTATATTATATTACAAAAAAACAGACTTACACAAAAACGTCCACTGATGTGTTTTTAACACGGTTGGTCATAAAACTGTAAGTGTGTTTATTGTTTAACCAATGTTGCATTTTTGTGACTGAGACATCATAAAGGGTTCTGTTGACTTCATTAAAACCCAACAGTATAGTAATCGTTCTTTACCCTTAGCCTGCTGAAAAAATGTCGTCTGCTTAAACTGTCGTTAGCATGGATTTCAAAATTCATTAGATACACCAAATATTTGGAGAAACAATTGGCAGAGTGTCAAACTGCTTGGATCCTTATTAGACGCCGAATTACTTGGCGTCTAATCTGGATCCATTCTGTTTGCATATGTTATCATGGTTGCGCTTAGCAGACAAATCGTTCAAATAAAGAAATGTGTACATGAACATTATTATAATATTATGGTCAATTTGGATTTTAAATCTTTGTTTTTAGTTTAATTCAGTTTTAGTTTGTTAAGGAAGTAATAATTAAAAAATCAGAAACCGACATTACATAAAGTTATTTTTATAATGTCAAGTTGAGATGGTTAAATGTACTTTTAAAGAAGCTCTAAATACTTAAGCAAAATATCAGTTGTATTGAATTTCATTAAAGAGCTCACTCCTTACGTTAATGTGTCATTTTATTGGATTTCTGCTTATTTTTATTCAAGACTCACTGCTCCAAAGGTCGGACTATAAACTACATATTAGAGCTGCAATGACTTAAATATGCATTATATAATCCCCGTTTGGCATTTAGCATAATCGTTGATATTTGACATATCACGCAGGGCCGTAGATTGTATTAATAACTAACCCAGTTATTACTAACATTAAAATAGTCCGCTATTCATATTAGCTACCAGACTATTTTCACAACTGATTTTTCGCGGTTTAAGGTGTTAAAAGATATTAACAGTTCTTTCACGTATTTGATATCGCTAAATATGAAACAAATAAGATTCAATTCTTGTCTCACCAGAAGATGAGATAGTTAATATATATCGATTTAAAAACACTTAATACTTTCTCATATTTTCTGAACTTTTAACTCTGATACTTTTAATTGTTTTTCAGCTTGTATTTATCATTATAATGCTTTAAAGTAATACAAACTAATATTGTGATAATCTGGACTGGGATGTGATACTAATGTGGGTACTAATGTGGTACGCAGCTGTGACTCTTTTTTTTTCATGAATAGAGTATTGTATGACCATAACATATGTTTTTACATGAATGGTCATTTTTTCATATGTAGCATTTACCGTAGAGCAAACCGAAATGTTACGATATCATTTTAAAAAATCAGAGGCAGGTTTATTCCTATAACATGGTCTAACTTTCTTAATGTAAATTACAAGAATCTTGCACTAGGATCAGTTCATATATATTTTACAGCTTTTTTTAACATTCCGCACTACTTGTGGTTCTTTGAAGGATGCTGTAAATAATATAATCAACATCGCACTGGTGGGCCTCATAAAGACTAGCCACATACAAGAGCATTTGATTTACTCGGATAGAACACCATTTGAGATTATTTTGATAAAAGCTGTCTGCAGTCACAGTATGGATTCATTTTGTATAAGTACAATGTTCGAGCTGACGGTGGTTTGTGGACATTTCCTTTATATAAAATTCGAAAGCTTTTAAATTTCGTAATCTTCACATATTCCACCGTTTATATATTCAGTGTCAGCATCGTAATAGCTATTCCTAATACAGAGATGAAAACGGTCTTACTTTTTGTGAAAGGCCAAAGCATTTAAATGATCATCTTTGCAGTGACCTTGATGGTGGTCAACTGTTACAGTGTATCGCTGTCCAATAAAGTCAATGTGTTATTTACGGCGGCTAAACTAGGCGCTTTGTCCATAATTGTGGTTGGTGGAATCGTCCGACTGGCACAAGGTAGGTACCAATCTTTGCCTTTCTAACATATACACCGAAATGTTGTTATTCAACAATGCAACACCTGTTTGAAGAGCAAAACAACAAACTAGCTTAATCATTATCATCTTATTACCATTGACCGCACCTATGATACGCATGAACTTGAAATTCAATTCACTCATCCGTATAAATTGTGAGCTGTCAAAAAATAGAAACCATGTTCTGATCGTGCGCTTTTGGGCTTGGATTTGTTTTTTTAAAATTATCAGGTCGGTGAAACTCTGTAAAGAAGTTACCGATGGATTTAAATCGGATGAACTCCAGATTGGAATTAAAATTTCAGATGTTCAAAAACAATGTTTGTAAAAATAAAAATAACACGAATGCAAGAAATTTTAAGATGAAGCTTTTTATAGTTTTTGTGAATTTTTCACATAAAGTCACTCAAACTTTGCTAAACGTTTACACCATAACCAACGGGGTAATCTGTAGAGCTAAAATTTCTTATTAAACTTGGGTTGTTATAATTATTGCCACAAGTATCACCGTGCATCCATATCTCCTGAATATACCTCAACATTTGCAACAGTTTTCCGATAATCGATATCCTAGGCCATGTCTGGGGTACAGTAGCTTTAAAAGTCGGAAACATTACAGTTTAAATAAGAGTTTTTAGCATTTGAAATCCCCTGACTTTCACAAAAGATACGGTTACAGAAACCATTGGCCAAGTATGTTCTGGAGGTGAGTGTGTGTGGGGAGGAGTGGAGGTGGGAATGTGTGTGTGTGTGGGGGGGGGGGTCATATTGTAATCGTCAAATGCCTGAAAGTATAAACGATTATAAAGCTAGGCAGTCTGACTAAACCCAGCCCCTACTATTCACTACCGTTTGTAGGCTGAAGTGGATAGTAGGGGCTGGGTTTAGTGAGACTGAAAGCTATGAACATAGTGTCATGTTTGGATTTCTGTCAAATATGCATAATAAAATTCTGTTCAATTCAGGTTATAATCATCAGTTTGAAGACAGTTTTAGTGGAAGTACCCAATCACCCTCTATAATAGCATTGGCGTTTTACCAAGCTCTGTGGGCCTATGATGGTTGGTATGTTATTGAAACTTTTCTATTATTTGCAGATTTTTAAGAGCAACGTTCAATACAAATTATAGTTCTCATTGTAGTTTTAGGTTTCTTAAACATACCTGAGCCTTGGATCATTTGCTAAAAGGTACTTGAGATTTAAACTAACTTCTAAATCGTACTTGAACATTAAAAACTCATTTTCTATAACTCACTTGATCGTTATCTCAGTTTCAGCCTTGTCCCTTAGTAGATTTCTGACCATTGTGTGGGATATTCCTATCATACATGAATACTCATGATGGATTCTTATATTCTCATTATGGACGTCGAGTTAAAATGTTTCACGACTCACTCTTTCACTTGAAAGACTTGTGCGTGCGCACTTCAACGTTACTGCGTGCGCACGCGAATTATGCTACGTAATGCATTATATAAAATCATATCCCATCTAGGAAACAGTAGTATTATATCTCAATACGCATTTTATATCAAACCAAAAAAACACAAACGTCAAATCAAGAGAGTGTAACGTTCCTAGACATATCATTTCTATAATATTGTTTTATGTACGAGAGAATTCGTTAAATTGTAATGAACATTATTTGTATTTAATCAGTAATGCAAATTTATCCTAAATAATTTATGTTAACTTCAAATATATTGTATGAGGGCTTGCGGCTGTAAAACTTTTAATAAGTGTTATTATACTACAACAAATAATGTACCACATGTACAGACACTCTCAAAACTTACAAATAATCCAGTTTGAATACCTGTGTATTTATATTTTTACATATTTAAGAAAAATCTAGCAAAAGTTTATATTGATAGGCATTCTTCTTTTAATCGTTTTTAAAGATAAAACTATGCGTATTATTTTTGGAATTATAATATGACAGTTTCATTGACATTTTTGTCAGCATCCTCTATGGTCGGGGACTGTCTGTCTAGTTTTATATAATGTCATTTTGTATGTTCATGACGCAGTACTGTTTTCTTCAATGCAGTTATTCCTTCTTAACGTGGAACCTGTATTTATTTTTTCAGGAACAACTTGAACTATGTCACAGAAGAAATAGAAAAACCAGAAAAGTATGAATCAAACCTCCATTTTAACTAGACTTATGTCAGAACCAACAGCTATATATGTTAGTCACATTCTTAGTGATAGGGAAAGACACTTAATCTTTCACAAGAAATTTCTGTTATTATGCCGTATTTCGAAATGTTTTAATTCTTGAATTAAGTTTTATAGAAACGAACAGATCTGATTAAATTGCCAAAACACTTAAAGGGGTTTTCTCTAAAACTTTAAAAAACTCTAAAAATGACTAAACATAAACTCGTGAAAATTTTGTAAAACTTCCCGCTACAACTGTGAGAAAATCATTGTTGGAAAATGGCCGTGGTCGATGTTATTTGTCAGCGATAAAGAATGTTTTCGTTTATGCTTTAGTTCCGTTGTTTTCTGATGGTTTCCCGATATCATCCATGTCTATGGAACAGTCTGTTTGCAAAAGCCGATATTCGGAATGTATTTCCGTACATTCTCGTACACAACTGCCAAATCAAAAATGGTTGTTATTGTCGAAAACAACTTTTCAAGATTAAAGAATTAAAATTGCCTTTATTTTTTTCTATACATGTATAGCCATATTTTGATTTTTGCAAAGTTCGTTTTCGTTTTTATCTTATTAATGATCTTTGTAATAATTTTAAGGGGAATCCTGCAAAACTATATAGATCTATGAAATTTTAAAGGGAAACCCCCTTTAATGCAGTTACTTATAACTAATTACGTAGGTTATCATGTTGTTGTTGTTGTTTTTTAACCAAACATTTATCTCCTATGACATTATGCAATCTGCCAGTAGTCTGGATTGGTACATTTGGTTTTCGGTTTTTAACCTTCATTCTCTTACATAAATCACACACGCACAGCTGTGTCCTTAGGTACGCGAGGACATAAGCACTTGCTGCGACTACTTTCTTATTTTATAGCGATGCGTTTGTTCATTTTTGTCATTTACTGACGCCTCCAGTTGCCTTATATTGACTTGGTTAAATTTATCTCAAAGAAATTGATTCAGTTTATTTATAAAAAATCCTACACAATTTGTCATTTTGTATCAACTTTTTAAATAAACGAGTGCAGGAAAGGATTATTAATACAGTTTATGGCAATCTTAATAACTTTTTTCTTGAACAAGTCAAATAAAATTTGATACGAAAAGACAAAGAATATAGGATTCTTTTTATCACATGACAATACAACACGAGTTTATTTGGATTTTTATGCCCCCTGCACTAAAAGACGTGTGTGTGGGGGTAGATTTGCCTTTGTCCGTAGGTCCGTCCGCATGTTCGTCCCGAAATGTTTCTGTCACACAAAACTCTAAAAGTATTTGTACTACATATTTGAAACTTCAAGGATTTATCATTCACGGTGTGAACGTGTGCACGTAGGTATTTAAATCGAACAACACTTAACATTGACAAAGTTATGGACCTTGTTTTTTGTAAAAATTGGAATTTTAAGTTTGTGTCGCATGTAACTCCGAAACAAGAAGGGCAAGAATGATAAAACTTTTAAAATTTATTAATCACCATGTAAATTTGTGCACATAGGTATTTTCATCCAACCGCAATGACCTTTTAGTTTGAGATGAACTTAGTTATGGGCCTTGATATTGTGAAAATATGTAATTTTAAGTTTGTGTTGCATGTAACTTGGAAACGATAGATGATATAATGATTAAGTCTTGGGAATCATTAATCAGTATGTAAACTTGTGTATCCGGGTATTTTCATCCAATCGCAATGAACATTTACGGAGTTATTATCCTTGATGTTGTGAAAATATGAAATTTAAGTTTATTTCATATTAAACCATTAATACTAGAATGATAAAACCCTTGGAATGTAGATCTATTTATCAGAAAATAAAATTGTGCACCTGGGTATTTCGATCCAACCCCACTTAACATTTACGGAATTAAGTTCCTTGATGTTGTGAAAATATGGAAATTCAAGTTTGTGTCATATGTAACTGAATGGACCATTTGTTGTAAGTTGACAAAGTGGATGAGGGAGCATCTTTGTCCTGTGGACAAATTTCTTGTTCTCATTGTTTTTTACGAATTAGATAATCCAGTTTAGTCTTTGACGTCATATTCCGTCATACTTTTGACATTATGACGTCACATGTCGGTTATCTTAAGTAGGTATAAGAAAATACATAGTTGTTATATTAATCCTGAGATAAGCGACGTCATGTGTATCTAGATGCATCTAATCTACCTATCTGTTTTTCTGGATGCCTGTCTGTCTATATATGCTATGTTAAGTTCAAGTTAAACTACAAGCATGCAATGATGTAGTGTTGTATATATACCAGGAACCTGCCAAGGGCCATTGTTATCGCAGTGAGCTTAGTGACAGTGGTATACCTACTGACGAACATCGGCTATCTGACAGCTATGACTTCTGCCGAACTACTTAGCTCAAGCGCTGTGGCCGTGGTATGAATATATGTTCTACCATTTAAACTGTTTAAAACAATATTATGTCATACTATTGACTTAAGACTTAAATTTGTATTCATTTCAAGTCGAGTTTCGGTATATTTAACGAGAAAATATTCTTTAAAAAACACTTATTACACAGAGATGTTTTGTACAGTCCACAGAAAATGCCCTTAACCATAACATCATATACACCAATAACTCAGATGTTTCAATATAAGTCATATAAATGCATCTTCGCTAGCCAAGGTTTACGATGCGACCTCATCCTCCTCTCCGTAACCGTTTGCTAGCAAAGATGTATAATAGTAACTTGACGATATATTGTTACTTTAAACGTAATCTATCCTGCGCTTATGCTTAGACATTGTTGTTGAAAGGTCTTTTTACTGGGTTTATCTACAAGGTGAAGGTCTTTGGGGAGAAGTTCAATGACACAAATAATTTCATTATTTATAGATAATTTCATGCTTTCTGATGTGTTTGGTTTTTCCATCTAGCCTGGAGATCAACTTACAAAAAAAAAACAACCTTTAAAATATTTACAAATAGCACAAAAAACAATGCAGTGAAACTTACATCAAAATGACAATGCATAATTACAAAATAACACTGATTCCAAAAATAGGGATAATTATACGGCAGCTGCTATTTACGTTAAAAGAGCTTTAACGGCGTTTTATTTAAAACAAAATACCGCACAGATTATTTATATAGTCTTCGATTTATTTTTGTTCTATAATGCATTTAGATTTGGGGGATTGTCTTACCTAAGACCAGTTTATCCAAACAGACTGTATGTAACAAAGAAACCGATCATATTAAGATCATGATATTAGATGGAAGATAAAACACCCATCATTACACTTAAATGTGCTCAATATTTAAAA
>JAULCC010046766.1:0-11273 GCA_032358795.1 Nuttallia obscurata | reverse complement strand
AACAAAGGATCACGAATCGATACATTTGTATGACGTGCTGAGGACGTCCGTGACAAACAAAGGATCACGAATCGATATATTTGTATGACGTGCAGAGGACGTTCGAGTCAAACAAAGGATCACGAATCGATACATTTGTATGACATGCAGAGGACGTCCGAGACAAACAAAGGATCACGAATCGATACATGGGTATGACGTGCTGAGGACGGAGGCAAACAAAGGATCACGAATCGATACATTTGTATGACGTGCAGATACGTCCGAGACAAACAAAGGATCACGAATCGATACATTTGTATTACGTGCTGATGACATTCGAGACAAACAAAGGATCACGAATCGATACATTTTTATTACGTGCAGAGGACGTCCGAGACAAATAAAGGAAATGATAACCGATTTTTGTTTTGTTTTTGTGACAATTTCAAATTACATTATTCTACTAATTAATGAGACGTTGTATAGGTATTAGAGGACCGGTAATGTTCAAATGGTTTGTCACAGTTTTGAATGTGTCTAGATATCGAAGAGGCACAGGCCCTTTTTATAATTTGAACTATATTTTATAGTGTACCTCATAAGGATATATAATGTACATGTCCCTTGTTTGATGAGTTGCTCGCTTAAAAACGTAATAAGTATACCCTTCCTATAAAGCTTTAGACAATTCGATGTTATTATCTATGCGGTTAAGTTGTATATAGTATTAGGACATTCCGCCTTAAAAGTGTTGAAGTATGTTTGAGTGAACTTACAATTATTTTTATTCTCGCTTTTATGCAAGTGCAAATTGAAATTCTCAAATATGATTAAAACTGCAAGATATACACTTTCATGAATCTCGCAAAACAGTGAATATTATAGATAACCATGTATTCTTTATGTAACGAGTGTGAACGTAATATACTGAAGGTTATAATTTTCTTTTGTTCGTTCCATATACAGCCTCTCATAATATTACGCCATTTTCTGAAATATTGACTGAAAGCCCTTCCAAGTTCTACAGAACTGGCTTAAAATGCACCTCTTGACTATTGTAGATAACCGGATGTATTTTACGCGGAATATACAAATGTTATGTTTCCTTTTCTTGGAAAAAGAGGGGCGTGTTAACTTTTACGGCTATTCATTTACAAATGTTAAAGGACTTCGTAAGTTAATTGATTGAGTTGGGTTTTACGGCACCGCGACACTTAAAAGGTCACATATCGACGTTTAGTAAGTTAACGAAAGGCGTAAGAAGCTCAAGTACGAAATTCGCACGAATCTTAAGATTACGTGCGTTTCGCTCATACACAGTAATAATAAGCAAAGAGGGCACTATCTAGAACAGAGAAAACCGGTGTAACGCGGACCTAATGGAAACATAAAGTTATACTCTTGATATATATATATATATGATGATCGTTTGATCCGTTGTGAAGTTGATTTAACACACTGTCCACAGTCTATCTAAACCTCAGTCAATATAATCAGTATGCCATAATTCAGAAGACAACATGCAGACAAAAATTAAAGACATAAACATACAGTAAATCTGGGGAGTGCCTGACATGTGCGTATTTTACTGTACGCAGAGTACGCAACTGCGTACAGATTGTCACCAAAATGTGAATAATTCAAAGCTAAAAAAATTCGAAACAAGTAAAATACAACTTCCACCAGCCATTGTCGTCGGACAGGAAAGTAAGCCATTTATAAAATTTTAATTCAGTTTGACACGGCCGGGGATCGAACCAACAATCTCCCGAAGCCGAAAGCTCGCGCTTTATCACTGAGGTAACCGGGCTCTTAATTTGTTATATCGTCTGAAATATGTCAGTATTTGTTTTTAGAGTAAATTATCGATCGGGACTATTCATGTTGAGAGAAATTTGATTTTGTATCAATCAGCATTTCTGAATAGTCATTGTACAGTATATTAATTAATAGATATTAATGACAGATCTGTGAATATAAGGTAAGATTGGTATGGATTTTAATTTAAAAAAAAACCATCAGTCCGGTTCCGGTGCGGCAGGTCGTGGGCTCGATCCCCTGCTGAGCCAAACTAAAATATTTAAAATTGATACTGATTGCTTTCCCGCCTTAGTGTTCAGGGTGAGGGGTTAGCATTACGCCTGGTTTGTCGGTGCCAGCATAACGTGACCGGCCGGGGTTTAGATATACGTGTACAGCGCTATACACTGAACACAGAAAAGAACCAGGGACTTCTACAGAAGATTTCTTTGTATCTGCTTCCCTCTCTATGGGACGTCCATCAGCCCTAGCTGACATAAAGTGACTTACATCAAACAAACTAACAGTGGTGAAATAGTCAAGATATTGGTCTGATAAAATGGCCGGTATGATCTATACCTAACAAGACTTATAAAGCTACCAGTACTATTTTGACACTAACTTACACATTATCTAATGGTTTATATCAAAACCTAATTTAAAACAATTTACGTTTAGTTTGCTCTAAAATTGTCTGAAACTGTCAAACTAATCGAAGTAGAATTATATGAAAGATAGCTTATGACCCCAAAATTCGAAACTCGCAAAAAACTACCTTTTAATAACAAATAAATGTATTTTACTGTATCATAAAGAATGCTCAATAACATATGATTACATTACATCTATTTGTATACAAACAATTGAACAACATCCTACATAACATTCAATACTCAAACAGTGGTGAAGTAGACAAGATATTGACTATTTATTGATATAATCCATTTCATTTCGAATAAAATATTTTTTAAACTATATTCAAGCAACAGCTATTCTATATTTCGGATATCACATTAAATCTAATGTTGCAAGTAATGTTAATGCATAATGTTCAACACAAAAAGTGAACATTTTGGTACAACCTTCGCAAGATGGCAGGGACATCTAGTGCATTTGAATTAAACCATTGCCGTTAACCAAGGCAAAATATGTGTTGAATATCAATGTTCTATTAATACCGTGTATTGTCACCGTTTCCCGCAATGACGGGTTTGCATCTACTGCGCATGGACACAGCACAGCATATAGACCCTACATGCGATATGATACGCGATTTCTCTCTTCAAGTACAAACTCTCCAAGCTTATTTAAATTTCGATGCATTCTAGCCATCAAAGCAATACCATCCGCATGCCATATGTTTAAACTGGAATAAAGTTTCGGGAACAGGATGGCTAAGGCAGCACGTATGTGCACGAAGCATCGAGCATCGAGAAACTCTGCCCAATCGAAAGTCTCGTCATTTTCATATGGTTGATGTTAAAGATCGATGGTCTTGGATTTAGAATGAACGGAATCTTGCTAACCTCAATAAACTTGAATAGGAATCGCATTTCTAAGAGTATCAGTCTTTTTAATTTAACAATCTTGACGTTCTAGGCATGAAAAGTGATTATTCGGCCACTCATCGATTCAGTATTCTGGTAGACGATGAACATTCCATGAAAAAACTTCTTAACCTGTACTTAACCATTGAGTGCATAAACAAGTAGAATGACTATTTAAATTCTAAAACGTCAGGAAAAGAAGATAACTAGCATTCACTGATGAAAAATTGTTGGCGTTTAAGTTTCTGATTTATCCGATTTTTGTTATAAGGTTGTATCTCATAATCCTTAAATAAATATTCTTGAAAACTTTACAAGGAATATGAATTATGTGTTTTATGAAAACGATTGATTTATATATTTTATAAAATCTCACAAATTATACCGGTAGAGCTGAAAGTTTTATTAAGTGTATGTTAAAGAAATACATGTATTCCTGAATGAGGTGTAAGCTCTAGCTTATGCCAATAATATTTTTTTTCATTTTTTTTTATTTTCCATTTTAGGAAATACGGTGACTAAACACCATTCGCTATAAAACACCACGACGTGAATCCGAAAGATGGCTATGCCACAACGCTTCTACCAACGTTTTTATGGAATAATGAGTATTCTATTACTTCTACAAGATTGCCATCCAGTGATACTGAAAGATTTTCACAAAACAAAACATGCATCGACGTTAAAAGATAGTGAAACCAACGACAAGAGGACACCAACAGACAAAGAAACTTCAATACCAGTTCTAAATGCAAAGATATTACACGACGAAATAGATAAACAGACGTTCTACACAAATCGAGATCTACCCGGTGGGTTTTCAAAGCCAGATGTACAAGACATGCACACTACTGGTTCGTCCAACTCATTGAATGGCTCGTTGACAAATCGTGTGTTTAAGAAACGCATGAAAAGAAAAATAAGACATCAAATATCAGATTTGGTTTACAATCACCTGTTCGACTTGTCTGAGGTATTCAAGAATCAGTCAGGTACCTTAGAATTTAATGTTAAAGCGTATATAAAGGACTGTTCGGTGGAACACCTTGGTGATATACTTGGCATTGGAAGTGTTAAAAGTCCAACGGATGTAATAACGAAATTGATAAAGGCCCTTCTCTACTGTATTGCTGGATGTGACAATGAAGCACATACTATTTTAGCCGAGCTGATCCACGTGGTCGGGCACGAGACACTCATCGAGTTACTGGATACAATATCTGATGCTGCAAATGATCTTCAGAAACAGACAACCTCTGATTCAAGTAAATCACCCCTTCTCTTATTACTGTAAACACGTGGTTTAGTTGTGTGGGTTATAATGTTTGGGGTTTCTCAAAAAGATATTTCTGCATCGGGACGTAATTTTCTTGGATGTTTTAAACAGTTACCAATTGCATATTGAGTAGATGATTATATCTTATCTTTAAGATTTCTGTTCCAACTATCCTTTCACTGCTGTGGTTATAGCATTTGGTGGTCCATGTCTTCTGGCTGCTAATAATATTTCGTTTGACCCTTCTTCATGAGTTGTATGTGTGTATGTGAGGTAGGGTTCACTTTGATTATTGGTTTTTCAGTGTATTCAAATTAAAATAAAGGTCTGATTCGAATTTTAGTAAGATGACCTTCGATTTACAACATGGCTTGTTAGGGGGAGGGAGTTCAGAAAATAGAACAGGCATTGTATAATTAGCTGTTGTATACATCATAGTTTTAGGTTGTAGTAGTGGTAGGATAAACAGTATTTAATTATTGCTGCGTTGTGGTATTATTTTAGTTGTAAATCTACATTAACAACGATGAACTTAAAATACCAATATACAGCTATTCAATGATTCAATTAGTTAATGAGTGGTGGGAAAATATTCGTATCCATGTATTATTAAATGAATTGCTTGATGCAAGCTTAACGTTCTACGCTACCCATCTCACAGTTTTGCTCTTGAAGTTATTGCAATACACTGTAAGTTTGACATAGATTCATTTATATTTGTATATTTTAATATACTTGATCCCTCTCATAATACTAAATATATAAGTGTTTCAATTCATTAATGACTTTTTATGATACAGCCATGCATTCCGAATCATCTGCTGCTGATGAGAGTGATGATGAAGATGAAAGGTTTACAGATGAAGAAAATGTCCTTCTCTCTGGTCTTCTTATTGAAAACGTTCTAAACACGCAAGAAATGCTTAAACTGTATGATGTTTTTGCTGACGGAGAGACTTACGAAAACATGACTGAGGTCGAAACTATGGTATCAGAATCAAGCGAATTCAGTTTGGAAGAATTGTTGGACCAGCAAAATTACAAATGGATGGTTCATCCATCGGCTGCAGATACAAACACAACATTGACAGTAGGTAAAAGGAATTACTCCCTGGTGGAAATTCTAAACGAAAATGCAACAATGCATCGGATACAGGAAATTAACTTGTCAGTGCGATATGATTCCAAAGCTAGTCTGCTGTTGATTTATGACAAATATTCAAATTTGGTATTAAGCGTTTCTGAGGAAAATGTCTTATTACTGAGCGAATATGACGAATCGGGATTAGAAGAGCAGCTGTGGATTCTTGATGATGGCCAAGTTATTAACATCGGCTCTCAGTTACAGCTTTCAACCGTCATTGGTGATGGAAATTCATCAATGCTGCTTATTTTGGGAAGTATGAAAGGAGGTCAAAAGTGGACTTTATACAAAGGGCGTTTATCATACGGTTCAGCTCATAATTGTTTCATTGATGTTCACCCATCAAAGTCAGAATCTTATGTTAGGCCAGGTATGATGAACATTTCTGTTAACTGTGACATTAACGTAAATAATGTTAATATTGTCACAGCTGCATTCAGAGATGCAAACACACCAGAAAAACTAGTTCAGTATGCACAAAATATAATATCAGATTTAATTTTGGGGCCTAAATTTATGATATTCTTCTATTTTTTAACATATATTATTCACACATCCTTGCCAGGCTATCAAGATACCACTGATAGATACCCTACATCTAACTACCTTGATCTTCAAACCTATTTCTTTATAAAGAATAACCAAGAATCATGTAAAGTATTAAGCAGCAACAAGTTAGACAAATTTAACAATTTTGTGTTTGAGGACTTTTCAGAAGAAAATATAGCATACCAATTATGGTACTGGAAAGAGCATCAAATTAAGAATGTAGCCACACAAGAGACACTTAAAACAAACCACGTGGTAAGTATACATGCCAACCGTGTAGTCAACGGCTCCAAATATTTTAGTTTGTGGAATTTCATAAATGGAACAATTTCAACATTGAATAATAGATCCTGTGAACTTGTTATTGACCAATCTTTACATACATTAGTGTTGGATTGCAGTGAGAAATTTATCAGCAAATTACAAGCACAAGAGTGGACTTTGGTAGATTTTGACAAGCCTTTGTTTAATAATTTCATTGACGTAGTATGTATGTTCTTTATACAATCTTCAGTTTGGCCGTGTGAATCAATAACAGTAGCAACTTCAATCACAACACAAAACACAACCACAGTACTAGTTTCTCCACCGACAGATAATATTTTCTCTCAGCTTTGGTATTTGTCAAATGGAAATCTAGTCAATGTAGAAACAGGCCGTGCACTTACTAAAGTAAACAATTCAGAAAATGTCGGATTAGAAAGCTTAAATTCTACCAGTCTGTCCAAGTGGTCTTTTTTCAACAACCATATAGTAATGGCAGATCATAATGAAAGAGCATTAACTATTGACGATGATAAAAATGGTACTCTCAGTATCCAGTCTAATAGTTCTAACAAGCTGCAGACTTGGAATGTCATTTCTGTTAAAAATACGCTTAATGACGGTGAACAATTTCAGTGCAACGATGATGGTACAGCAAAATTTACACCATTTGTTATCCGAAATAACATGATTCCTGCATGTCAGTTGTTGACAGTTGTTGAACGCAATGGAAATTATGATATTCAAATGAAGCATTTTGACGAATCCATTTTAGAAACACAGATGTGGATAATGCATCGAAACCACATTATAAATGTTGCCACCGGGTTAGCTATAGAGCCATATCTTGAAGCAGGGCAATACCCAACAGTGGACACAACACTGATGCCACGCACTTTACAAACATTTCAGCAGAACCAAATGTGGCATTTAGATGAAAATAAAATTTTACGATGGAAGTTAAATCCTGATTGCTACATAGATATCAAAACAGGAGACAATAGTAAACAGCATATGCACTTGGTCCTGAAATGTGACATAAGCAAACGTTTTAAAGCAGAATGGAGCTTTACAGAATTACCCTCGGATGATGAAGACTTTACGAATACTCTAACATATATGTGCTTTTACTTCATACAACTCGAGCATAAACCATGCCAATACGTTACTGCTGACGTTGACGCCGGGATGGTTCACATTCGACCTCTCGTTCCAGCACTTTTAGAGAGACAAATTTGGTACTGGAATGAAAAGAGCCTGTACTTGGTGACTACAGGACAGTACTTTGGTACTTATGAACAGAATTTTGACACGAGTTATCCCTGGCTCGTCCTAATAAATCCAGGCGAGGAAGACACTTTCATATCGTGGAAATTGGAATATGGGCATCTTTCATCTGTTCCAGGCGACGCGCACGTTTCTATTGATTTGGGTAATGATGGTAGTTTATTTTTATCAAACAGTGACGAGGCCCTAGCCGTTAATCTTACATTCATCAATTATGACACATTTTTGAAAGAGAATGATATCGCTGGCTGCCCTGTTCCTTTGACAAGTAACACAAAATTTTTCTTCCTTCGATCACTGAGTGACAAGTGCTTAGTACTGTCGGGAGGGGAGTTAGGAAAACAGCCAACATTTGAGCATTTCAATGCGGATATGATAGAGCACCAATTATGGTTTTATGAAAATAATCATATTACCAACGTGAAAACAAATTTTGTGCTTCACGCAGACGTTGAACTTGGCGAATCGGGTTCTAATGTCACAATGAGAGACTATTACGAGTATGCCAATGCACAACAGTGGATTTGGAGCGGTCAGATGATATTTTCTGGATTATCTGAATATTGTGTGTTGGATGTCGATACATCCTCTGAAGATAACCGACTCATTGTATGGTGCCATGCACACGGTGGGCCAAACCAGCTCTGGGACCGACTAGAGTATGATGATGGTACTGATTACATCGAAGAAATAACGTGTATGTTCTTTCTGCGACATGAAGTTATTCCTTGCGAATTGCTTACACATTTAAATGGAACATCAGTATATCTTCATGCATTATCGGACGAATTGGTGAATCATCAAATCTGGTACTGGAGTGGAAGAAATATAATAAATGCCGTTTCTGGGCTTGCTGTTGAGCTTTCCCCTGAAGGAAACCTTTTAATGCAACCGAAAGATGAAATGAAATCATCGCAAAAGTGGCATATGAAACACGGCTTGATAGGTTCAGAAGAAAACACATTTGCTGTTATTGGACTTGATTCAAACACTGGCCGATTAAGAATGTTTGACCGCCGTTTGCACGATGCTAATTATATAAAGTGGACTGCAATTGATCTGAATGATGGGTTTAGTAATATGACATTGTTAAGTTGCGAAGAAACATTTGACAATATAGATGTTTTTGTACTAAGAAGTGAAGAGGATCCCTGCCATTTGTTGACGGAAATTGCGGATGGGGGTGTAACACTGAAGAAAATGGGTGATAATAGTATTAGTCAAAGTTGGGCTAAAATAAGAAAACATTTGGTGAGTGGTGGGTCTGGAAATGCTTTAACTGCAGTTGGTAGTTTTAAGGAGGTGAAAACACAAACTAGATCTGAGCATGATGTGAAGCAGCATTGGTATACAGAAGGCACTTCATTGCAATGTTATATAAATGGCCATGATAACCTACTTGACGCTTACGGAGATGTAAGCTTGCAAAACAGAGATGGATCTGATGAGCAAAGATGGGTTTGGCTTACTGCTAAAGATGTAAAAGACAACAACAAATTGCTGCGATGTTCTAAATGTTATGATAAAGGTGAAGAAAAGGCAAATGAAATAATTTCATACATTCCATTAATTGGTTCGTTATATTCGTTGATCAGAGCCCCTGTTTACGCAGGTAAGGGATGTGACAGTGTTGCCTTAGAATCATTAATAGACTTCGCAATTGGAATTGCAATTGATATAGGAATAACGATAATAATTGTCTTATCGGGAGGAACTGCTTCAGCAGCGGCTTTAGGGATTAAAACTGCATTACAGTCTGGAATTAAAGCAGGTATTAAAGCTGCAGTAAAAGCGATTTCATCTTCAGTTAGCCTAGCGGTACGCAGCGTGATTAGTTCGGGAAAGGTTATTCTTAAGCAAGGTTTGAAAAAGACCGTGGTCAGTTTTTCCAAGAAAGGTTTGAAGAGTATCAAAAATACAATTAAGTCAACCTTAAGAACAATAAAACATTTACCTAGTACAGCAAAGCATATAGTTGTCCATTCTGGACGCTCTGTGAAAAAGGTATCAGTTAAAGTTTTTAACAGAATAAGATCTACATCATACGGTTCTTTAAAGGCATCAGTTTCAAGTGGACTCAGAAAAATTCCATCTGTTCTAAAGCAAAAGTTAAATAAAATTGGAAACGCCCTGGCCGAAAAGGCTGAGCAAAAGATAAAGAAACTGGATGATTTGAAGAAGAATAAGCCCAAAAGTCATGTACGATGTAAACGCGGTGGTGATTTTTGCAATATTGACCACAAAATAGCACCTGAGAAAACAAATGTAAATAGCCCAAAGATCTCGGCATTTATACCAAATCCTAATGATGAAGTGAGAAGCAATTTTAATAAGTTGCTGAGGCATGTTGAAAATCAAAACCAGGTGAATTTGAAAAAACGTCAGAATGCACATTTTGGTCTTTCTAGGAAGAATGTTGACGAAACAATTAGTGGGAAAAATAGCGTTTTCGATCTCGAAACCGTTCATTCAAAAGTTTTAAATGAAGTTGACGAACTTCCGTTAAACAGAAATTATGAAAGAATGGATATAGTTACAAAAGGAAAAGGCAAAAAAGGCAGAACACCACAGTCGCATACAGAACAAGCTCTTCGTAATGATATGGAACGAGAAATAAAAAATAAATGTAGCAAGGGTGTTTTGTGTGAATTATATTTGTGGACAAAAAACAGCCCATGCTTTCAGAACACATACACATTACGAGACAGTAGCACAGTTCCTGCTAAATCTTGCTTTGCAATGTTGCTTGAATTATGTTACCGACACACGCAAGCAAATACAGGGTTCAAGATGTGCCATATAGGGTTTGAAAAGTTTTTTAAAGAAACTGTTGAAGGTTTTACGAAAGAACTAAAGACACTTACCAAAACGGCACCAAACTTAGCTACAGAAACTATATACAAAATACCAGCAGACGCCCTTAACAAATTACATACGTTCATCAAATTTTATGAAATACATCCTTAATGATCTATATTAGCAAAATGTACTTAGCATTCTACGACATTCGAAAAATACCTCATTTTCATAGGACAAATGTTAAGTCTTTAAACCGTTTTCCTTTTATCACCTGTCTTATGAAAATCATTAAACATCTGAGATAATCAGCATTTCTATTCAAATGTATATTTTGTAAAAAGGAGATATTTTCTGACAAAATCGAATAATCAATCCGAGGTATAAAAGCCCTTACTTCCATAGAAATATTATGTTAATGGAAGTATCGTTAAGATTGTAACCGAATTGCAAATCATGATTAACTTAAGTACTGTCTATTTTTGACGTGATATAAATTTAGATGGATAATGTTTCTCTTAAAGCTACAGTTGTTTGCCAGAACTCGTTAGAAGTCGTTCTTATCTCAGATTTATACTTTACAGAAGTTTGGCCACATGTAAATGATTAAAATGTTTTGTTAGATTTT
>JAULCC010046654.1:5386-23907 GCA_032358795.1 Nuttallia obscurata | reverse complement strand
TCCCCTGGGGTCTTCCTCCACCTGTAATGAGCTGGACGTCGCGATATGACTGAAATACTGTTAAAGCGACGTTAGATTAAAAAACAACAAAAAACAACAAAAAAAACCCCAAATATACTTATCTATTGTCACACATATCTGTTGCTGAGCTTTTCTTTTTTATACATACATGTATCTATTACCAAAGGTATCTATTATGCTATGCTTATCTTTTGTTATATTTATCTATTGTCACACATATCTATTGCTATGCTTAAATTTTGTTGTACTTATCTATTGTCACACATATATATTGCTATGCTAATATTTTGTTATACTTATCTATTGCCCCACATACCTATTGCTATGCTTTTCTTTTTTTTACTTATCTATTGTCACACATATATAATGATATGCTTTTCTTTTGTTATACTTATCTATTGTCACTCTTATCTATTGTAACACTAACTTTTTGTTATACTTATCTATTGTCACACATATCTTTTGCTATTCTTTGTTTTTGTTATACTAACCTATTGCCACACATATCTATTGCTGTGCTTTTCTTTTGTTACATTTATCTATTTTCACACATATCTATTGCTATGCTTTTCTTTTGTAATACTCATCTATTGTCACACATATCTATTGCTATGCTTTTCTTTTGTTATACTTATACTTATCTATTGTCACACACATCTATTGCAATGCTTATCTCTAGTTGTACACATCTATTGTCACACATATCTATTGGTATGCATTCTTTTGTTAAAGTTATCTATTGCCACACATATCTTTTGCTATGCTTATCTAGTGTTATAATTATCTAATGCCACACATATCTATTGCTATGCTTATCTAGTGTTAAACTTATCTATTACTACACATATATATTGCCACACATATCTATTGCTTCATTTATCTAGTTTTAAACTTATCTATTGCCACACATATCTATTGCTATGCTTATCTATTGTTATACTTATCTATTGCCAAACATATCTATTCCAGTGCTTATCTAGTGTTAAACTTATCTATTGCTACTCATATATATTGCCACACATATCTATTGCTTCATTTATCTAGTTTTAAACTTATCTATTACCACACATATCTATTGCTTTACTTATCTATTGTTATACCTATCTTTTGTTATATTATGTCACACTTGGCTGTTGTTACACTTATCTGTTGTTTCTTTTAGCTATTGTCAAAAATTATCTATTGTCACACTTATCAATTGTCACACATCTGTTGTCATACTAAACTATTGTCATTCTTATTTAGCATTCCACTTATCAGTTGTGACACTAATCTATCACACTTATCTATTGTCACACTTATCTTTTGCCAAACTTATCAATCATCTCACCTGTCTTTCTTCACACTTAACCATTGTTACACTTATCTATCACAAAACCTATCTAGCAACCCATTTTCTATTAATTGTCACACTTTTCTATCATCACACTTATCAATTGTCACACTTATCTATCATCAAACTTATCAATTGTCACACTTATCTCTATCATCACACTTATCTATTGTCACACTTATCTATCATTATATTTATCTATCATCACACTTATCTATTATCACTTTAAATTATCATCACTTAACTCTTCATTACTGACACACTTATCTGTCATCACACTTATCTGTTGATGCACTTATCCATCATCACTCTTATCTTTTGTCACACTTATATATCATCACCTTTATGTATCATCACACTAATCTATTTATGCACTTATTTATCATCACACTTATCTATTGTCATACGAATCTATCATTATTTTTATCTTTTATCATACTTATCTATTATCATCATCACTTTTATCTGAGCTATCAACACTCTTATCTCTCATCACACTTATCTATTGCCACACTTTAATGTCATTACAGTCTGTGTCAAAGGAACACAGCACAGGTGTTATCTAGGATGATTCATGATTATTTCAGACAGCGTGACATACAAATTTGGGATGGGACGGGGATTGATAGTCTTCGAACATGAAGAGGAACTACGACCCAGTACTAATAGTGATTATCTAGCTCTGGGAATAAAAACGATACAGGACTATGCAGTAATTGTGAGGGTGGACAGTGCAGAAACTGAAGACTTTATAGAAATGGAACTAGTAAGTAATATGGCTTTCAGAGTTTTAAAGGTTATAAAATTTTCTTGAGCATGAAATCTTGCTGACTGTAATGACTGTATTTTTCTAAAATATTTCATATGATAAATTTTAGAATTGAAATGCATGGAATATTTCATGTTTAATTGGCCTTCCAAATTCTTATAAATTTCATTCTTTTTTTTTTCAAAATATAATGTCACCAGTTAGGAGAAAACTGATGGTTCAAAAAATGGAACTCTCATGTTACATGTACATGCAAAGTGTCACTCACTGAATGCTTCTAACTACATAATGATCAATATTTCAAAACTACATAATGATCAATACTTCAAAACAACATAATGATCAATATTTCAAAACAACATAATTGCTTTAATTATCTGTTCAATCTATACCATTATTTCAGCTCTGTGGAAAAGACAGTTATCAGTTTAAACTTTAATAAACTTAGTGTAAGAAGCTATATACATTTTAAAGCGGCAAAATATAAAGACTAAAAAAATTCATTTACAGGAAAAAGAGGACAACATATACAAAACTTAAAATTTTTATTGGCAATTTTAATGTTGCATAATAATTAAATTTATTATGCCTCTCTCAACTCTTTGCAAGTAAAGATTTTCAGAAAAAAACACCAAAATGATGACAATTTTCACTTTCTCAGCTTTTTCTGCATTAAGATACATCTAACAACACATGAAATTAACATTAGTATGCTATAGTAAGACAGTCACAGCTAAAAAGAAAAATTAAAACTTACCAACATCATATGTTGTTAATAAAATTACTGTTTCAGAAAATTATATATGAGACATAATAACCTGCAACAGTTAATGTTATGACAAATGACACATTTTTTGGTCAGAGATGGTTTCTACACAATAATTGTATTCAGTATCACCATTTACTCCTCCATATTTCCCTTCTCATCAAGGTTGTTATTTATGGCCTCAAAAACTTTGTTGTGGTTGTTTAAAGATACCATTTTTGTTAACCCAGATTCCAGCGATTGACATAAAATCAGAATATGTAACTGTATCTATTGTTGTATTTTATTTTTTCCATTTTAATTCTACTTTGTATCCAAAAACCAAATTTAAAATTCATTGGTATGGTAATGTATTGAATGGTTTGAAAAAAGAAAGAAATTTAGATAATAAACATATGTGTAGTATCCAAAAAGCTTTAATACAATTTGGACCCTGTCTATATCCATATGTGTAGTATCCAAAAAGCTTTAATACAATTTTGACCCTGTCTATATCCATATGTGTAGTATCCAAAAAGCTTTAATACAATTTGGACTCTGTCTATATCCATATGTGTAGTATCCAAAAAGCTTTAATACAATTTGGACCCTGTCTATATCCATATGTGCTGTTTCCAAAAAGCTTTAATACAATTTGGACCCTGTCTATATCCATATGTGTTGTTTCCAAAAAGCTTAAATACAATTTGGACCCTGTCTATATCCATATGTGTAGTTTCCAAAAAGTTTTAATACAATTTGGACCCTGTCTATATCCATATGTGTAGTTTCCAAAAAGCTTTAATACAATTTGGACCCTGTCTATATCCATATGTCAAAAGGTTAAATGTTTAAATTGTTTCTGACCTTAGACATTATTTCCAACAGGTACAAGGGAATATCATGGTGGTTTACAACATGGGACAGGATAATATTCCCATAGGAGAAGTGTACGATAAGGTGAACGATGACAAGTACCATGTGATTAAATTCAAACGACATGGTGCCAATGCCACCTTACAGGTGGACAACTTGAACATGGCTTTCAAACATCCTATAGGTAAATACTGGAGTTTTTTTCATGTTTTTACTTTCTCTACTGCCTGTAGTTATAAGAGTATGTTTTGTGATAGAAAAAAAGTTCAAAATAATTAACAGTCTTTAGATGTTAAAGAAGCACTGTTTATCTGCTTATATTCTGTAAAAGAAGCACTGTTTATCTGCTTATATTCTGTTTTCTCTTGTTTGTCATTTGGATAAAAATACATTCTGCATAGATTGCATAATCAGTTTTTTATATACAATTTGAAATAGATTTTTGTAATACCTTTTAAGTTATGAGAAAAAAGCACTGTCAGATTATATATTTTTCACAATAACTTTAGAAAATATTTGATAAGGGAAAACATTTCCAAGAACACACATGTCCACATGGAGGAGATGGCAACTTATTTCCAGGTTGTTGAAGATTTGGTCAAAGATGGAAGACTTTTCTTGTGGCCAAATGTAGCTGTCTGTGACCATTCTCCATTGAAGTTCTGAGTGTTTATAAATACTACACAGCAGTCTGTGATCATTATCTGCCCCAAACCCTTTTTGTCAAAGATGTTCCACAGTTAAAAGCTCAACTTAAATACACAGAAGCCCAAATACATTTTAAATCTTGATTAGCTAGTTTTTCTGAAATTTCATCCAAATAGACGTATTGTTTGTTAGATCATGAAAAGGTTCCTCAACTGTGGGATTTTCAGCTTCTGGCTTTGTTAGCTCAGTTCACAAACCTAAAATGGAGACAAAGCTCCTTGAAATTTTGAATTTTTCTGCAAAAAAAAATTAAGAAATTCTCCATACTCTCGTTTTCTTTCCATCTTCATCTTAAATGATTAAGATAACTGCCTGTTGCAGTAATAACATCTCAATTCCTTTCTGTCTGATATTGTTTGGATGTACATATAGTAAGCTAATATTCTTTCTTACATTGTTAAATCAATTGAAATGGATTGCTCTTTTTAGTGCCAGAAAGTTTTATTGTGGATTTGTTTCCTAAAGTACCTTGAATTTAGACTTTATATATATTTGCAGAAATATGATAACTAAAGAAAGTCTTTTGCAGAATCATAACATGTGTGGTTTATTTTTAAGGCCATCATTTACATATGTATTCAAGGTTGTGGTCTGTCAGATGCCTTCTGTTGACTGAAAAAATACACTATCAATGTTATGAAACAACAGAAATCAAAATAAAACTATTCCTGTAGATGACAATGAAACACAAGTTATACAAACCTTGCCAACAACTCCCTTTCCAAATTTTTAAGGCCAACATTTACATATGTATTCAAGGTTGTGGTCTGTCAGATGCCTTCTGTTGACTGAAAAAACACACTATCAATGTTATGAAACAACAGAAATCAAAATAAAACTATTCCTGTAGATGACAATGAAACACAAGTTATACAAACCTTGCCAACAACTCCCTTTCCAAATGACATTTATCCCCATTGAAAACTTTACTTAAATTTAAGGTCATTATAACAGTTGTTTGTATAACCATATGGCAAAACTTTGTAGTATTACATTATATATTATTATTTCTTTTATAAATAACTTGTTTTTGCTAATGCACTGTTGTTTTTTATTACACTGCATCATTAACATTGGAAAAGTATCATGGAAACAACATATGACAATGTCTGTTAGATCTTTAACCATTTTAACATGCTCATCATTTAACTAACTTGTTGATACATTTTTATTCATCAATGGTAAAATTATTTAGCTGTAAATTCTGTAGATATGGCAGTTTTAGTATAGCAAACAGTGTACACCCTGGTCAGATGTCATAATATGGGTGCACAATGTTTATAAATCTCCCCTGGTCAGCAGTGAGTTCAAGGTCCAGATTTTGTTTTCTATGTTTATATATACTTGCACTCAAACACAAAGGAAAGGGAACAATGAATGCATATGCTACTTGGACTTTATTAGACTGTTTCTGTTGTATTTATGCCATGACACGTTGTCCTACATCTTTGCAGCTGTGCCTCAATGTACAATTGCTTGTAAATAGAATAACGTCTTCAGTTTTGATTATATTATCAATCAAACTTATACAGTGGTTAGATATCAGAAAGAGCTCAGTCCTTTTTAATACCCAGCTAGATCCTTCCATGCATGACTTGATTATGGCCCTTTAACATAGAAAAAGTTTCTGTTACTAAGCTTTTGAATAGAATATAAGTCCATATCTCAGTAACCACTTTCAAATACAAGGCTTGCAAACCACCAAACTACTTAAATGATGAAGTTAGATAACTCTTCTTGCATTTAAAGCAAGTATAATGGCCCTTTATGTTCTACTTAAGAAGTATGGCTAATGTTGTGCATGCAACTACATTGAAGATCATATCTCAATAACTATATACTTGATGTATTGTTTCGCAACTTAAGACAGCGTGAAAGTGACCAAATGGCCAAGCCAGTAGAGCACAGGGGGCCTCTTGTTGTTATTTTGTCAGAGACTTTTCTCATTAAAACAAGTTGTGCATTCAGGTAGCCCTTTCTTTGGTGTTTGAGCAGATGATAAATTGTTATAACAGTATAAAATGGTTTTTATGTAAGAAATTAAACACTGTGTAATATTGAATCATTGTTAGATCCTCTTATAAACCATAACATGTTAAATCTTGCATTGTTTAAACAACTTCGTAGAACTTTCATTATAATAAAAATACATAGGTATTAACGTGATGGCACAGAATATAGAATCTTATATTTGAATGTTTCATAAGTCAGCTATTTAAATACTAAAGTATTTGAATTGTCTTTGGGGCAACATCAGTGTCATAAAATGATAATGACCATTAACCAAATCAATGAAGCTCAGAAAACATCATAGCCATTACTAATTTTTTCATTTCTGACATGAGCATAACAAAAGCACTGATTTCATTATTCATATGAATTTTTTTTGTAATAATTGAAAACGAACAAGTATTCAAATATTCAGATGTTATTTAAATATCCAGATAGTAATCAAATATTCAGATGTTATTTAAATATCCAGATAGTAATCAAATATTCAAATTGTTGTTGTCATCTCTTGTTTAAATTTAAAGGTTAAGTAATTGTAAACGTGTGTTCATTGAATATGAAATTATTATATAGTGGGCCATCATTAGAACATTCTATTTATCATCATTACACAAAGACGTGTATGTCATATAAACTAATGTTCTTACACACTTAATTTTGTTCCAATATTCCAGTATTATTATAGCTGGAAAGCAGCTAACATTTAATGTGTTTTATCAATGATTCATGAGACTATTTTATTGTGCCATATTAATAATAATGTACATTATGTCCATAGATTAATGTCTGATTTCAACTATGGCATAAAAAACTGTCATCTTTAGGGATTTTAGCAGGGACTTGACCTTTTTATTTCTATTATGGTAAAAGCAAAAAAAGGCAAAGCAAAAAAAAATCCTAAAGACACTTGTCCTCTGCTTTACAATCCTATTTTTTGTCCCCATTGTTTTAAATTGTTACATCTTAATTCATTATTTATCCTGAGATTACAGTATTTTTTTTCTTTGTGACATAAATTGCCATAATTAGTTAACAGCAAACTGAAATACAGTGTACCTGCTCCTCAACAACAAATTTTCACAAGTATCACAACACTTTTCAATTGAAACGGAAAGCAAAGTAAAAACAAACCACTTTTATCACAAATGAGGAAAGAAAGATCATAGGGCTTAGACTTGGGTTTGAACATGAATGTCTAGGGACTCTATAGAAAATACTTTTGTATAAACATGAAATCAAGTGATGTTCTTCAGTAGTGTATGAGTATTTTTTAGATATAATCAATCCGTATAAACAAACCTATCGAATTTATTTTATTTTTCTAGTTTTAATTCTGCAAAGGCACAATTTTAATTTTTACCCTTCCATCTTCTACTTAAAGGTATAAAAAAAGCTCAACATTACAATGATTGGATTCTTTTTTGCAAGTCAAACTAGGTGTATATCACAAGATTGGGTCTCTAAAAATGTGTCCTACTATAAATGTGAGAAACACAATAACAAACTTAATATCGAGTATCTATCAGTACATCATTGTTGACATTCTGAATGTTGTTGAAACAAGCCAGAGCCCCTCATACATAAATGGAAGTTGTTTATTTGCACATTATATGCACAAATGCAAATGACATCACACACATGATAATAGTACACATTGAATAGTACATATTAATTAAATCAACTCCCAAGACGTGATCATGATATTTAGCCATAAATCGAGGGCATCAGATATACCTTCCGAGCTGGGGAATGTAAACAATACCTTAGACTACTATGGTAGTAAAATCAGAAATTAACACATTGATCTTTCGATTACAAATTCATGTTTTTATTCATGATTATGCACACAGACACTAAATAATGCGATTTTGACATGTTTTTGAGCTTTATTATGGCTTTAAGACAAGTTCATTCACCAGTTGAAAAGTGTTTCAACTATCAGATTTTCTATGGCAAAAAAATGAAACCCCTAATGAGGCTGCTTTTGTCAATGTCTGATCTGTGTTTTCACTTTTTGCAAATGTAAACATATTTGCCTGCTGTAAACTGGTATGTGATTTTTATGCTTCCCTCCTTTGAAGGAAGGGTAGGGTGGGGGTGGGGGGTATGTAGCTTTGTACATGTGGCACATGTTGTTCATGTGATTGGTCAGTCTGTCCTTTTGTTATCTGTTTGTCTGATTGAAAACTAGAGAACCCTTATACCTAAAGTCTTCAAACTTCAAACTGGGCCAGTTTTCTATATATAGCTATAAAGAAAACTTTAACAATCTTCTTCTGAAAAACTGCTGGTCCAATTGCAACATAATTTCACAGAAATGATCCTTGGGTGGACCTCTATGAAAGTTATTCAAAGAATAATGATATGTCAAAAGAAATGGCCGCCAGGGGCGGGGCAAGTTTTTCTTATAGCGATATAGAAAACTTTGACAATCTTCTTCTCAAAAACTGCTGGTCCAATTTCAACATAATTTCACAGAAATGATCCTTGGGTGGACCTCTATGAAAGTTATTCAAAGAATAATGATATGTCAAAAGAAATGGCCGCCAGGGGCGGGGCCAGTTTTTCTTATAGCGATATAGAAAACTTTGACAATCTTCTTTTCTTAAACTACTGGTTCCATTTCAAATTGATTTCAAAAAAATGATCCTTGGATAGACTTTGACAAAAACTGTTCAAAGAAATTGATTCCATGCAGAACTCTGGTTGCAATGGCAATCTTTTCTGTTTTGAATTGTTTTCTTTTTTGGTCGTCTGTACAAAGTGTAGGAAGACCTTATGTCATACCCCCAGCGGCGTAGTAGTTGTTGCCGTTGTCATTGTCGTTGCTGGCATTGTTGGTATCGTCCATGGCATAAACAATGTTAACCTTTTAAGTTTTTCTTTTCATTGATAATCAATGTTTGTTAAGTTAATCCATTCTTTATCTGAAATATAACATATTTAGGGCCTACACTCTGCATTGAAACAGTGTGCTGTACCAATTTATTTCCCTGGGTGAGTCATAGGTTAAGAAATATGACTAGGCTACTTTTGCAAATGTTAAGATTTTATGTTTAAACTTTCTTTCTCCTTTTCTTTTACTTTTCTTTCTACCCTTTGACTTAGGGTTTTCATGTTTGACATATTTATTGCTCGTGACAATATCTTTTCACATACACTACAACATGTGTGACCTTGACCCTTTGACCTACTTTTGTAAAAATTTAAATAAAGCCATAACTTCATTATTTCATGACATATGGGAATCTCATGTTAAAATATTATAATCCTTGTGACAAGCCCTTTTTATTTCTAGACCTAATCTCCTTGACCTATGACCTACTTTAAAAAAAAAATTAACCTTGGCCATAGTTTTTATGCCCCCAGACATGTGTGTGGGGCATATAGATTTCATCTACTATTAAAAAATTCCGGTGCCATTTGCTACGGGAGTTTTGGCCCTTTGTATCATTTCAGGTTACAAAGTCCTATTAGTGATATGGATATAAGTTTTTCCCACTCATCCCTGATAATTTAAAAGGACAACTTGTGTAGATGATCCTTGATGAGGGGTTTCTCCATACATTATCTATACCCCTTTGCTACTTACATCATTCTGTGACAGATTGGCGTAAGTGGGTGTATTCATGTCTGTAAACTCATTTATAGTTTAACTCTTTGACTAAGGGCTTTCATATTTGACATATGTTTTGATAATGACAAGACATTTTCACACCTACCAACATTTTTAAACCGGTGATCTGGACCTTGACCCTTTTACCTACTTTTGTAAAAATTTAATTGAGCTATAACTTCATGATTGTATGTCATGGGGATCTCATATTGAGTTATTATAATCATTATGACAAGCCCTTTTCATGTATTTCATTTATTTTAGACCTTGTCACTTTAACCTTGAACTTTGACCTAGTTTTTGAAAACTTTAACCTTTGCCATAGCTTTTGAACCCTTTGATTTAGGGCCTTGATATTTGACATGTATTACTTGTGACAATTCCTCTCCATACACCATATTTTTTACCTGGTGACCTTCACCTATACTTTTGACCTACTTTTGTTATGCATTTATTGTAGCATTGTTATATTCAAAATAACTTGCTGTCATTTAAATAAAGCCCCAACAGGCGAGCTTTATTGTCTTCTGACAACTCTTGTTTAATTCTCTGTTTGTTATCCAAATTGTATGGACATATGTGCCTGTCTTAAGTTATAGATATATACTTCAATTTTGAAGTAGTCATTTTTTTTTATTATTGTTTACAATTTGGTATGAAGTAAATATGCATCTATGTGTTTTGAACATTAATGTGAATATGAGTTTCTTGGCACCTAATCATTTACATGAGAGAGAGAGAGAGACAGACAGACAGACAAACATACAGATTGAAACACAGACAAATACATAGAGATATAAATGAAAGTTTGCAGATACACAAAGAAACACACACACTTATTTACAGACAAAAATAAAGATTGATAGACAAAAAGATAAACTAATAGACACATAATGACAGAAAAGGAGTGACAAATAAACAGATACATACATGCTCATTAGAAATACACAAAAGCAAACAAAGTAAAAGAGCAGACTCACATACATCTACACACTGATGTATATAGACATACAGCAGAGGAAGACAGATGGCAGAGAGCTTTATGATGAAATGAGAGGGGATTACATGTAGGGGTGCATAGAGAGAGTTTGATTCTGAAATGAAAACCTTATTTACTGATTTGTCAAACTTAAAAAAAGTTGAAAAATGTCATTTATAAAATGGATAATGTGGGAGAAAGGAAGGGGAACAAAAAAAAGAATGAATTTTGTCATATATTTCAGTAGTATTATCCATGTTAGTACTATACTTGCTTTGAACATTTTGTATTGAGAAAACATTTGGTCATAGTTGAAAATGCTTTTATGTAAATATTTATAAAAAAATCTTGTTTAGATACTGACCTCCACATGCAAGTGATGAGTGTTTTCTGTGTTTGAATGTATTATTGATCCATGTGAAAACTTTTTCATGTTTTGTTAATTTTTCTACATTAAATTTTACATAAGAAGTCTTTACCCTGTTGGTTTGCCAATCAGTCAGATAATTTTTGCAACAGTTTTGTTTGAATTATGGATGGCAAATTTTTCAGAGAGAATACAGAGATTTATTCTTGTAATTCATAAGAAAGAATTCCTTTTTTACCTCACCTGACCACAACATGGTCAAGGGTAAGCTTTTGTGATCACCATTTGTCTGTCCATCCATATGTGAGTCCCGTCATGTGTCAATCTGTCCATCAACTTTTTCTTTAATTAAATGACTTCTCCTGAACCACTGACTGGATTTTGTCCAAACTTGGTCTGAATCAGCATAGCATAATCTTTTCTTTCAACAGCTAAAAATAACAAATAACATTGCAAATCATCTTGTCAGAACCCATATAAGCTAGACCTTAGATATATATTATGTATGTACAATCCTATAGAGGTCATTTACCAAGTTTGTTCTAATTTTGACCCTGAGGTCAAATTTTGCCCACCCTAGAGGGAATATACATAGGATTTACATAGAATTATAAACTTAAAACTTAAAAAATCTTCTTTCTATGAAAATAAGGACCAGAGCTTATAGATATTTTGTGTGTAACATCATTTATATGTTCTGAAGTTTTCAAATGATGACTCAAAATTGTTTCCAGACAATATTTTAAGTTCTACCTGACGTATGGCAACCAAATTTAATGATTGGCTTTTTTATCATACAGGGAAGAAGCCTATCTAATTTGGGTCCGGTTAGATGAGTTTTCCTGCAGCTATGCCCCTTTAAGGACTTCATTGATGAAAAACTGAGATACAACTTTACTTCCACTTGACATATTCAAACCAAATTTCATAGTTAGCTTTCTTATCATTAAGTGTGCAATGACAGGTGTGTTTTTTTGCCCCACGTAGCTCTTGTTTTCAAATGATGACCCCAGGGTCAGATTTGGCCCCACCCCATGGGTGTCCTCTTGTTTAAAATCAGAAATTAGAACAAACCAACAGAGTTGAAAAGCATCTTTTGAAAAATATTTTTCTTTTTTAGCAGAATTAACCATAAAAGGGTCAAGAGTGATAATTCCCACCATAGCTATTAATAGACAAAAAACTTTGGATATCTTTTTGGATGTCAAAAATAACAAGGGCTAGGCCTTAGTTGTTTTAGGTGCAACTTCATATACAGGTTTTTTACCAGTTTGTTCAAAGGAGGACCCTTAGGTCAGATTTGGCCTAGCCCCAGGGAGTCTTGTTTTACAAAGACTTATATAGTGAAAACTTAAAACATCTTCTTCTGTGAAACCGTACTTGCTTTAGCTTAGATATTTTGTGTCCAGCATAACATACAGTTCCACTACCAATTTTGTACAAATTGTGACCCTGGGTCCATATTTGGCCCAACCCAAGGGGGTCTAGTTTTACATTATATAGTGAATACTTAAAAAATCTTCTCTTTTGAAACCATTTATGCTAGAGCTTAGTTATTTTGTGGGCAACATCATAAACTGGAACATAGTTTATTCAAATGGTGATCATGGGGTCAGATTTTGCCCCACTCAAGAAGTATCTTAGTTTACATAAACTCATCTCATATATAGTGAAATCTTTAAAAATCTTCATATCTGAAACCAATCATGCCACATTTTATGAATTTTATAATTAAAAGTTGCATCATATACAGGTCTTCAGTCAAGATTTTTCGAATAGCGACTCTAGAGGTAACTTATTTTATATATAATTGAATTTCAGGTGAGTGATTACAGGACGGTTATGGTCCTCTTGTAGAATTTGTAAAGCAACCTTGATATAGAAAAGCATAATGGAAAACAAATGTTTAGTTTTTAAATATTTGAATTTGGAATTTAATTTTTTTTAAGTAAACAAAGTAAATTTTTCAAATTAAATCAGCAATTTTGAAAAAAAGAAGTTTTTCAAAGCACTAGGAATGCATTTTTCTCAAATATTTGAGAAACAGATTTTTTATATTCAAGGCTTGCTAGAAGACCACAATTTGAAAAACAATTTTGTGGGATGATCAAGTAGAATATGGGACACTTAGTAGAGAGAGAAAAAAAACTAATGTTCTTTTACTTATTTAGTCATGTGGAGGGCTGTATATTTTATGTATATTGTTTTTACTCTTATGCATTCAGACACATTGCTCAAGATTTTTCCAGACATAGATGATCCCACAGGTAAAAACACCTGTTCTAAACATGAAACTCATTTTTGTTATCTTCATATATTTTTCACATTTAAATTGAAGTTAGCTTTTCCTTGAAGGCTTCAAAACATTAAATTATCTCTTATATCTCTCTTAATTGATTATCTCTTTTTATCTCTCTTAAATAGTTAATTAAATTTGCTTTATATCAGGTCTTATTCATCTCTTGCTGTGATACAAGAAACACTACCTAAAGTAACATTTTTTACATTGGCCTTCAGCAAGCTTCACATTTGCTTACCTTTACCTAAGTTAGGTGTCATGTACATGTACCACTGACCTTCAGTGTGTGAAATATTTACTGAAATATGGCCTTATAGTTTATGATAATGTGTCATTATATTGTCCCTAACTTTAGTTAGCTGTATTGTTGAACAGAGTTTAGTGTCAATTTTAGCTCAAAATGCTTAGGGGTGAGCTATTGTGATAGGGGACTGTCGTTTGTCTGTCGCTGTCCTTGTCTGTCTGTCTTTAGTCCAACGTCAACATTTTTCTTCAATCAACATCTCCTCCTAGTCCACTTGGTGAATTTCAACCCAACTTCACAGGAATATTCCTTGATTAGTTCATTTTTAGATTCCTTAAAGCAGTTTGCTGACCAAATTAAAAATAACTTCACAAATATGTTTTTAAGATGACTTTTGATTAAGTTAGCCATGTTGGTTGGTTAAAGGCTGTATAAAAGTCAGACTTTTTACCCTAAATGCCAAATTTTATGGCAAGTCGTAAAAATAAATATTTTTGTCGAAATTACTAATAAATTTGAGTTAAACTGCTTATTTCATGTTTACATTGTTATAAAACATTTTCTTTTTTTGTAAAAATAAGTGAAATATAATGCAAGATTTATAATACATTTTTACGATATTATCAAATGCACATAGGTTGCCTCCCTTGACGTTGAATACGCCATTCTTAATAAAACTGTTTAGCAAGTTAACAACATAACTAGTGTAACAGCACATTGTAAGATTTTACCATGAGAACAATTTATACATCAGTTTCATAGCCTCTGATGTCATGTCACATTTTTCTCAATTTGTAGAACATTGTATGAAATATATTGATAAAATATCAGATTTTTTTAGTCAAGGGAGGTAATTTAAATGACTAAAACTCAATATTTTGCACAGGGACCTATACTTTTCTATTCAACATCTGGGACTAGATTGTATTACATCTTATAGATTATAAACAAAAAGATAAATATTAGAAGTTTTTTTTTTTTAAAGTTATTGTTAAAATATCAAATAAAATGATCCTCGCTAATGTGAATTCCTATATGGTCAAATCATGAATATTTTTTCTTCCAAAAAGATGATACAAATGTTTTACTATTGTTTGATTATGTATATGTCTCATGATGCGATATAGCCTACCAAAACATTCAACCAATTTTATTTTCATCTTAAGGTGAATTTGAAAATACAATAGCTTTTCATTGGTTGAAATATGAAACATTTGCACATTTGATGTGTTTTCTGCAAATTGCTCTTGTGTAAAAATTTGCACAATGACCCATACTTTTTTTAACATTTTTTAGTATACATAAAACCATCTACCAAAATAACTATATAAGAAAAAAAGTTAAATATTGAAAAAAAATGACTTCTGACTTTAATACATCCTTAAAAAAATGGGTAGGGCTTAGTTTCACTACATAGCTATATGACAAATTTTGAAAACCTTCTACTCAGAAACTGCTGGTCTGATTTCAAAATAATTTCACAGGAATGATTACTAGGGGATCATCTTTCAAATTCAATCAAGTCATGTTAGTTTGTTAAAAAGTATGGCTGCCAGGGAAAACTATACAGAAAAGTTTGAAAATATTCTAATCAGAAAACAACAACTTGTTTTCAAAATAATGTCACACAAAAATGTATATTTGGTGATCCTCTTTAAAATTCCTTCAAGCTTATATCTAATGTTTTTTGGTTTGGTCTAGTGAAACCTTTAAAATTCTTCTTCTCTGAAACTAATCCAGCTTAAGAGCATTTTTTATTGTGTCACACTATATGCTGGTTTTCTACTATTTTTGGATTTACCCGGTAAATGGTGACCCAGGGGTTACACAGGATTATATATTGATGACTTTATGTCTTCTTTTCTTAAGTCATCCATGAGCTTTGGCTTAGATTTTGTATATGTAGCATTGATCATATACAGGCCATCTATCAAGATGGTTACCCTGTATAGGCTTTCATATTTGGTAAAGGGGAAATTCAGGTGAGTGACTACAGGACCATCATGGTCCTCTTGTTAATGGCTTTGACCTCAGTCAGGGGCTATGTCTTCTGACCTTGACCTTAGTTACTGTCTGCTGGCCCTGACTGTGACTAACTGTGTAGATTCAGCAGTGTTTGAGTTATTTGGTTTGGCTTTGGCATTTACTAGTTTATGTAACAGTGCAAACATTTGCAAAAATGCTTTAAATGTTTAAAAGAAATATTGATTGTAGTTCATCAGAGAAAAACAATTGACTTTAAACAAATCTTTTTTAAAAAAGAATGCAAAAAATACTTATATTGGTCAGGTATTTTTAATGCAGATCAAAACTTCAAGTTTTGTTGGATTTTCTATTTTCAGGACGACAAATGTCAGTGTTTAATGACCAAGCAAGAATCTGGATTGGGGGCCGTAAAAGTAGTTCAGGAAAGATTGATAATGCTTTTCATGGAACTATATCTGGTATGTTGGAACAGGGATTCCTTCACCTAGTTGTATATGGTATATCTATTGAAAAATGTGAATACCTTGATTGCAGCATAAATATAATAAAAGAAGCAGAAAACCATACTAGGTATTTAAGGTCTGACAGGATGAGGTTTTGTACTGAGCTTTCAAGAAACACATAAAAATTTCATGGAATGGATACAAGCATGCATAAAGGTCCTCTTCACACTATCAGGAATATAAGAGGGTGTTCATCCCACAAGTTACCTTAAAACTAAGACTTAAACATAAGTCTGCCAAAAGTAACATTTGCAATAACATAGAGGGCTAAATGTTAAGAATCGGGGGTTTGAAAATATTAGATATTTTCCATTGCTCATTGCCAAATGTTGATATCTACTTGTCCTTAGAAGTATAGTAAGCTTGTGCACATCTTTACTGTTTTGCACCAACTGAAGATTTAGCATAGAAGCTTCTATTAACACAAAGACTTCTACTTGTTTATGAAAAAAAAGCACATCTTAAGATGTGATTATAATTGTTTTCCAACCTGAATTTAGACTGTCAGAAAAGGACAACAGTTCTCTAAAGCTTCAGCCATAATTGTCATAAAGATGACAGACATTTAATTGGAGAAGTAAACTGTCTAAGCCTTCTTTCTTTTCTGGCAGGGGATTTGAGCAAGATGTGCAAAAAATACCACATTCCTTTAGGTGAATTAATGTCTGAACAAAATCTACCGAGTTTAAATGTAAAATCTGAGTGTGCATCTGAATGATTTCAGTACTGAGGAATATTCTTATTTCAAAATGCTGACATTACAAACGTTTAGCAAGTTAAATGTAAAAGTAGCTTTTCCATTAATTGTTTTATGCTTTCTGTTAGTCAGATTTTTCAGCAAAAAATTCCAAATTATAGATTTGGTTTAATGGGATTCTTTCATTAACCCCTTGTTTCAGGACTTTTCTTCAATGGACATCGTATCCTAGACTACCTGAAGGAAGGAGACCAAAGAGTCCATGCAGAAGGGGATATTACTCTAGTCTCTAAGTCTGAGTAAGTCTTGAATTGTCTTCCTTTATCTTAAAATGAATAATGAGTAAAATGTTAATGCTGATAGGCAGCAGTCTTGCCTACTAAACTTTTTCCTGCTATTTGCCGCTTGAATAATGATAAAACTAAAATGACAAAACTCATAATGCATATAAGTTAAAGGAATTATTTGTCTTCTTGAAAACAATAGTACATAACACAAATTTTGGCTAATTTCTGTATGATATTATCTTTGTATCCAATATTTTTTTTACTAAATAGATTCTACAGTATGAATGTTTATAGTTACCATAAGAGAATTTTTCACTTAATGCGGTATATAATTCATATATTTTTTAATTGATCAACAGATACAGTATTCTGGTTTATAGCTTTGTGAATATATCACTAAATACAGTAGAATGTTAGTAGCTATGTAAATTTATCACTTAATACAGTAGAATGTTAGTAGCTATGTAAATTTATCACTTAATACAGTAGAATGTCAGTAGCTATGTAAATTTATCACTTAATACTGTAGATTGTTTGAAGCTATGTAAATTTATCCTTTAATACAGTAGATTGTCTGTAGCTATGTAAATTTATCACTAAATACAGTATTCTGTTTGTAGCTATGTGAATTTATCACTCAATACTGTATTCTGTTTGTAGCTATGTGAATCTATCACTAAATACAGTATTCTGTTTGTAGTTATGTGAATCTATCACTAAATACAGTATTCTGTTTGTAACTCTGTCAAATAACAATTGTTCACTAAATAAAGTACCGGTAGACTGCTTAAATATAGCTACATGTATGTGAATTTATCACTAAAAACAGTATTCTGATTGTAACTGTTTGAATTTATTACTAACTATAATATTGTATTTGTAGCTAAGTGAATGCAACTATAAAAAAAAGTACACTGTAGATATGTGATTTATCAGTAAATATGGTAGAGGAATATGAATAATGTGGATTTAATTGTATATACAGTAGACTATTTATCTCCATATGAAATAAGCATACTATACAGTATTCTGTTTATCTCTATGTGAAATAAGCATACTATACAGTATTCTGTTTATCTCT
>JAULCC010046321.1:4363-15107 GCA_032358795.1 Nuttallia obscurata | reverse complement strand
AGTATTTTTATTAGCTTTTCTGGGCGTGAACATACTAAAGGTAATAAAAACACAAAGGACGATTTCTCTTCAAGAAAATAACTCTTATTTTTATTTTGACTTGACTCATTCATTTCAATCAAGTCGTACAAACGTGGTAAAATTTTATATAACTGTATGCCATTGAATGTACAGGTTCTTATAGCTTATAGTGAGATAAAAACACTGGATAAAAACTCAGACGTTCGATCATAATATTCAGTCCGTATGACGTTTGCCGTTGTTTTGGGATGTGCCAGCTGTCATACACATGGGATGTTGTTCAGGATGTTTCTTGTCACTGAATGCCACGGAATACCTGAAGCAAAAGTAAGTTAACATATTAATAACAACATCAGTACAGTTACTATTTACGATATAAATACATTATATCAACAATTTACAATATGACCATAATAGGAATATTACTTTTCAAAATTCTAGCTTCATTTTTATGAGTTCTAGCTCTTATTCTCAAATCTAATATGTTTAACTTTCTTAACCTTTAGCCTGCTGAAACAATGTCGTCTGCTTAAACTATCGTCTGCCTTGATTTTAAAATTCATCAGAATCGCCAAATATTTTGAGAAACAATTGGCCAAGTGTCAAACAGCCTGGATCCTGATTATACGCCGAGTAACTCTGTAGCGTCTAATCTGGGTCCAAGCTGTTTGCAAATTCTATCAAGGTCGCCCTTAGCAGGATAAAGGGTAATGTGTTTGAGTATCATGTTTCGCAGTCGCTGGCTTCGATTTAATACAAGATTTGTTTGGTTTCATAGTTTATAAAATTTCATGCCTTCTTACTTTGATTTAAAACTTATTTTTTGGAAGACTATTTTAGGCTGAATGTATACTTTAACACATTCGCTGCCATAGTCGACGTAGTGATATTTTTGCAAAAAGTTTGAGTTTGAGTAACTCGGCGTCTCATCGGGATCCAAACTGTCTGACATCTTGAATCTGTTTTTCAACAGACATTAAAGCAATATTCAATTTGAAAATTGAAAAAGACGACAAAATAAGCAGACGAAGAAAACTATTTGGCGCCGTAAGGGTTAATGAACTGCATAAACACAACCTACCTACCAGAAATGTAGAAATCATTCCTGTGCCAACGTTGTGATAAAAACAACAACAACAGCGTCTTATAATTATATTACAGAACTGCACATATATATTTTTTCAGCCCAGGGCATTTCTTAACCAAGCTTCAGAAAAGCTTGCAGTTGATCTTTAACAAAATGTTGACACCTTCATTTATCATACAATATGTAGGCGGTTTTAATTCTCAAATATATTGCCAGCTGCCTATATTTACCTTGCAAAGAATGTTGACGTCACTCATGCACCTGGAATATCAATATGGCCCCGCTGACACCAGTGTCCGTTTAGGTATGTAAATCAAGTTGACATAAACACCCTTTTAACAGGCTAAAGCTGACAGCTGGACAAAGTGTTAAATTATGTGGTCGTCTGCAGTTTTTCCACAATATCCGCCCAGCGGGCTATCACTTATTAGTCTATAGAGTAGTATGTCAATATCACAGATATGCTTATATTGCACCACATGCATCGTCAGCGCATCCTGAAATAGAGTAAAGAGCGATTGAACTGTCAGTCAAAACATAACGCATGTAAAATCACACAACAATGTCAAATTTCTGTAATTATTACATAAAGAATAGCTTCGGGGCAGGGTGTAATATAAGTGACATTTACTGGAATGTTGGCCAAATCTGTAGAATTAGCCAGTTATTATGTAATGAGATATGTCATTTCTAGTGTCTATAGTTTGTATAGATATTGATTAGTTTTCAACATTAAACACTTAACGAACAGACCGCACCATGGCTGTAAAATGATTAAAGATGACATGAAAACGATCGGATGATTGGAGCAGTTACGAAAAGCAGGTTTGATTTCTTAAAGTTTGAAAAGTATCTTTAAATAACAGTTTAACAAGAAACGTTATCTACAGTGATATTGACCGGTAAGTTACGGGTATGAGTCTGGACACGACATGTCATTCTGTAATAATAATTGGGCTCGTTTCGTTAACTTCCAACTCCCCCTCCCCCTCCCCCACCTCCCGACGACAACGTAAAGAAGCAACATAAGAGCATATGTGAGGCATTTGTGAACGTGCTACTAACCGAAAACCTACATACCCGCTGACTTACATACCCGGTAGCCTGAAAGGAGTGTTTTTTTTAATACCGGAAGTATACAGAGTAAGTCCGCTGTGGCAACTGGAAGATGAAAAAAAAATGTTGTTTACCTCATGAAAAACGTGACGGCTTTTTACTTCTGTTTTGGGATATGTAAGATGGAAACTTCTGGTGTTTTTCCAGGTATAACGATGGGGCTTTCCTCTCGTAAAAGTCCGTTGGTACAAAACTATGGACGATAGTCTTCAAAATTTCTTCATTTCCATCACAGCTCTTGATATCTGAAAATATATGATACAAGACATTATATCGTGTTTATTTTTATACTTCAACTGATTTTGAAATTTATATAAAGAATGAAAAGAGTCTGTATAATATCATTATGCTTCTGCGCATTTATTTAGGTCAACACACAGACACATATTGCAAAACATGACTTCTTTGCTAGTAATAAAATTTTAATACTTAATTATTTGTAAGTGATTACATTGTGTTTAGAACTTTTATACTTTATTACAAAATAACTCGATATCGATAACTTCTGCATTAAAAAAAATAAATTTAAAATAGAAATGACCCGGATTAATTATAGAAGAAGCGGGATTTATTATGTGACAATAACAGTTGGGGGATAATACATATGCTATTAAATTCTTAAGAAATTTTGGCTTTTTAGTGTTATTAAACATTTTCGTTTAGACAACATATTGCAAAACTTAATAGGTCATATGGTGAGAGACCGTTCTGATTGGTTGATATGCGGGCTATATTTAATATGGATACCTTCGTCAACTTACTTCAGCCATATGGCTAAAAATGTGTCACAGCGAAGACGAGCACGCGGCACCATAACAACCGCACTGACGTGCGTCTGGTCGCTAATCCAATATCAATTGAAGTTATTATCACGGAAAAACGTCATAAAATTCGAAATGAACTAATAAAATGTGCCGCAGACGACAACAGGGATTCCCAATAATGATTCTTTAAGAATCGCCCAAACAGGGCGGCTACTCTAACAGGATAAGATAGGGGTGTGTAGGGCGGACATATGGTCTGCTAGGTACACAAGAGTACGCGCTTGAAATGATGCCATAGAAATACTGGGGGTCATATGTCCCCTATCTGCCGGATGATTATTGTCAAAATAGGCCCCTTCTGTTCTCCTTCTGGGTCCACATGGTTACACCATGTGTTTGCTTATTTCATTTGTTCCTGGGACCACCAAAATCTGTCGTACCAGCTTGATTTATGATTTTTGAAATAATTCATATCTGTCTGAGGATGATACTTTTGTCCCTTTGAAGGTTACCGAGTTTGGGGTACACGAAGGAACCGAGGCGATTTCTTACGTTTAAAGAGCTAAAACGTTACTTTTGCAATATGTAAGTTGTAGACGAATTAACCCTTAGCCTGCTAAGCGCGACCGTGATGGAATATGCAAAAAACTTGGGTCCGGATAAGGCACGAGTAACTCGGCGTTGAACCCGGATCCAGGTTTGACACTTGGTCAGTTGTTTCTGCAAATATTGACCGAAACCGATGGCTTTAAAATCTAGGCAAACGCCAGTTTGAGCCGAAGACATTTTTTGTTCAGTAGGCTTAGGTTTAATGTCAGACGCGACTTAATTTCTCATAATCGGCACTTACTAATCTCTAGAGGTTAGTTAAGGTGTTTTTTTTTATTCAATAAAAGCAACAAAAAAACCCCATACCCTTTCCGCTAAGCAAGAGCAACGTTATACCTCGTATCTTAAGATGCTTTCAAATTAAACAGCATCAGCAACAACAATAACATCATCATATAAAAAACGTCATACTCTACCTACCAGTGTTAATTAATCTGCTAGCCAGGGCCCTGTGTAACTCATCAATGTAGCGGACTGCCTCCTCAATCACTGTCAGCTGTGAAAGATAAAAAGGTCATAGGTTAGACGTAATACATCGCGGTCATCTAGTTTCAAATACTGTGTTTTGTTTATCATAACATTCAAGAAACTTTCTTTTATAAACACTCAGCAGTGTTGTTGTTATGCAGGTGCATTTTCGCCGATTTTGTGTTTGATATGATTAACAGAACATCTACGGGCCGTGCGCCTTTGCACGCGGTCTTGTTCCGATTCTCGCATTTGTTAAACACTCCTTATTGCGATAGACACTTCGACTGTTTCGCAAGAACTACGCAAAATATCGTGATTTTGAGCTTTATTATGGCTTTAAGTAATCAACACGACCCGGCCTTTCAAAAGCCCGCTTCATATGTGCCTTAATTCATCAGTTATGTGTTTCCATCACCAGTAACAACAGGGACATAGAACTCTCTTGTACACGATAATTGCATTATACTGGTCATTGTTATCATTTTTTATTTTATAGAACGCCAAGTCTTCAACGAAGGTTTCAATTTTCAATCAGGCTTAGACACATTTGTGATCATCGTCTTGAAAAGAAACAACAAGTAACAACATGTACGTACATTTAACCTTTAGCCTGCTGAACAAAAATGTCGTCTGATTAAACTGTCGTCTGCTTAGATCTAAAAATTCATCAGAATCGTCCAATATTTGGAGAAACAATTGACCGAGTGTCAAACAGCTTGGATCCTGATTAGACGCCGAGTTACTTGGCGTCTAATCTGGGTCCAAGCTGTTTGCAAATTCTATCACGGTCGCCCGTAGCAGGCTAAAGGTAAAGCTATTAAACATAAAATCGAATGAATGCCGACTTTGTTATACGTGAGTGTTAAGAAAATGACTCATTTATGTGGACCGGAAAGCTTTCCCATCTCATGTTGAAATATACCACCTGTCTGTATAAACATCTCAGTTTTAATTTTAGTTTTTGGACTAAACATCGCTTTGAAGAATATAATCACTTATATCAAGACACATGGTTGCCCTTATCGTGTTCCTGTCAATCTTAACTTGTTCTTACCAGCTTCTCTGCAAGCAACTGTCTTTTATTTAATTATGGGAATCAAGGAACTACACTGACGTAAAGACAGAAAACATCATCACGGTCACCGTGGACGTGAATGGAGCTCGAACCTACGACCTGACATTTCTCTTTTTATACATTTTTTCCCATTTAACACTGGTCACTTCTATTTTGCCGGTTTGTTTTTCAAATCATTCATTTTTAATAAAGTCATTTAATGTTGACTTCAACCCTTAGCCTGCTGAACAAATGTCGTCTGCTTAGATTTTAAAATTCATCAGAATCGCCCAGTATTTGGAGAAACAATTAGCCGGGTGTCAAACAGCTTGGATCCTGATTAAACACCGAGTTACTCTGGATCCGAGCTGTTTGCAAATTCTATCACGGTCGCCCTTAGCAGGCTAAAGGTTAAGCCTCTGGCTGGCTATATATATCCAACTTAAAGGTTATCTGTCAAAATATTTGTGCAAAATAAGACAAGCACTCTCAAAAAGTGCATTAATGCCTCGGTTCACTCACAAGTGTGGAAACCTAACAACAAAGTAGTATATAGCTTCTCGAAAAATAGAAGTTTGAGAGAATATTTGCAAATGGCTACACAGATATTCAACATCTCGCGTTACTTCTGTGTTTTAAACCATAGATGAATATACTGCAGTGGACTTATTTGAGAATTTCTGATCTTATTGGTATACTAATCCGCCATGACGTAAAACTTTTTTCAGAGAGATAAATGGTCAAATTCGCAAAATATTTCTGATTCATCCTTTAACTATTTTAATTTCACTTGCGACACCTGTCCGGTAACGAAAATGTATAGCTTAATGTTGTATAACTTGCCATGGCAAAACTATCACGCAGTCCTGTCGCGAGATAAAAATCTTAAAAATGTGTTTCAAATAAAGCGGGCATTGAGATTTCTATGTGCCTGCGTTTAATCTCCCGGACTGATTTATGATAACCGGCTCGCGGACATAGTTCTCCCTGTGACAAAAAATGGGCTATTAATCTGAGCCCACCTGTTGCATTTCACATCCTTGTTTTCCCTCAGAGCTTGAAAAGGTCCACACTTTGTAAAGTATCCCAAGAATGTAGAGGGCGTTTATGCCCTGCTCTGCGCTTCTATAGCATTATGCACCCGTCCAATTAACTGACAATATAATTCGTCAGACGAAATGCATTTCAAAAGGTGCTCTTTTTATTCGTAAGGGTATCTTGAAATCAATATTAAAGATACCCAGAAACATGTTCAGACCACATGCGAGTATGTTAAAAAAGAGCAGTCTATGTTCTAGGGTCACGTGGTTCCCCGAGTGGTAAATTAGGGGCAACTTAACAGATTATTTTTTCAAGCGCTGACAGCATCACTAAGAAATTATCTTTAATGGAACGAATCTTAATTATAGATTTTGAATCATCATGGAATGTTGTCGAGCATACGTCATGGGGGTAAAATAACATATTTGTAGCCCTTTGTTCTGGCGGACAATTTAAATTGCTGGTATGTGACTATAAATTATATCGCTAGGGGATTCTTAATTCTGAATTACTCCGCGTACAATTACGGTTCGTTTCTCTAGGTCAGCAATTTGTGTGGTGATTATGGTGCATCCAGTGCATGCATAATGTAACTGCATCGCTGCATGATATAATCGGATAATAAAGTTCTATACACCAGATTAGAAAATTATCATTTTACGCAGGTGTTTACACCTCTCGCGAGTTTAATCATTATTTTATTCAATATGGTACGCCACGTAAAAAAATAGTTCCGACTCATAAAACACTTCTATTTGTTTCAAGTATTTAAAGTTAATAATAACAGAAAGCCATTCAACATATTTAGAATTTGAATACGTAATTATTTCATGTCATTTATGGTATAACGAAAATAAATCGCCTCTTCGGTAACGTGAACTTGGTCTGAAACATAGAGGCACCGTTTGAATTTAGATACACTTTCTCTAAATAATGATTTTTACACAATCAGTCAATCGGAACTCCTCGACTGTTTCTTCCAAATACATTTGTAAATATATGTCTGTATTCTGAGCTTGCCGGAGACTGCCTTGATTTACGATTGATATTCAGCATTGCACTGTGCATGGTCTTAATACAACCGGTGTCCGTTTAATTATCAAAGTTACAAATCGGTGTGGATATTATTACCACCAGCCGATGTTGTGTTTTTCCCATTTCCTACAGATCAATATTATCTCTGCGTATTAATCTTTCATCTCCAGTATTACAGAAACTTGGCTTTCAGATGTTGAAGCAAGCTGCTATCGTCAGGAAAAAACACACACACCAAAACAACCAACACCAGGCACCAGCAGCTGACGAACACATTGTGGATCAGGGTGGCGGGAAAACATTGAAAATGTTGTCTGCTGTTTTGAAAAGTTAAAACTCGTGTCTCGGCATGTTTGCTGTCGAGCCAATATTTTGATTGTTTATTAAAAAAATGTATCGTGTGATGAATGCTGATAGAGAAGCAGAAGGTACACCAGCAACACCTGTTGTCGTAATTTTAAGGTTTAAACTTGTTGTCTGCCAAACTGAGTCATTGTCTATACTACTATGTATGGGCATGCTGTTGCTACGCCATATGTCTTGCATCGTCTGATCAACAATCGCCAGCCGCGGTTTTCCGCTAGACCAGTGATTAATAGTTTCAAATTGTGAAATGTATACCTTTTGGTGACTTATAATAGAACACGACTTGTATAATTGTCGGTTGCACGCCGAGATAAAAACAGCTGTACCACGTAACCTTTGATGAGTTCATCGCATAATTAAAGTATTATATTAATGTGAAGCCTCTCGATATTGAAATAACATACCCAAGAAATCGCTCAAAATGAGCACTCTGCCTTATCAGTTGTATTGGTCCGAGATAACGATCCGCCGGCATATTTATAGGACTGTTTACTGAAATTCGCTGTATCCACTGACTTGTGTTTTTTTTAAAACTTTACCTCTGCTGTTCAAAGCAAACGGTGTAGACGATGATTTGCTGACATAGACTGTTTTTACTTAAAAGGATACCAATGTGTTTCATTTATTTTATTCTTATTTTTACAGAATTTGCTCTTGTTATATCTACTCAGGGATTGTAATGTTAAATATTGAAAATAAAAAAAAAATGTTAAAATATATTGGCAATCCTAATGAACACTCATAAACCTTAACCTTTAGTCTATTAAGGGCGACCGAGATGAATTTGCAGCTTGGATCCAGATTGACACTCGGTCATTGTTTCTCCAAATATTGGGCGATTCTGATGAGTTTTAAAATAAAGACAGGCGACAGTTTAAGCAGACGACATTTGTTCAGCATGCTAAGGGCTAATATGTAGTTATGTAGTTATCTACCTTCAACAAGTCAATTTGTTTTCTCGATTAATCTATATCTGAACACAATATAGTAAGTATATTTTCGTTGATGTTCACTTTTTGAATTTGCCTCGTCTAAAGCACACGTAAGAAAGTATGGTGAAAATGGTCTACACTGTTTTCATTTCAGAACTGCGCACGAGCAAATGGTCGGAACTTCCGGGAACCCCGACAAAAATCCCTGAATTATTTCTATATGAAAGAACTGACGGTAAAACCAGAGACATAGAAGACATCTCTGGTAAAATTTAATAGTAGCATGTGAGATAAGTTACCTTGGAGACCTTCTGTTTGTTGGCAATGGCCGGGACCATGTCTCGGAGTCTGGTGTACTCTCGATTTCTGATACGTTTTAAATGCGTCCTTAAGCGTTGCTTAGCAACAGTCTGTGTAGTGGACGGAAGCTTCGCGACGTATACCATTTTAGTCATCTGCAAAAGACACATGCAACTGTTTAAAAATCAAAATAACAATTCGTCTGTTAAATTTCTTCAAAACAAATCCTTATCGCAAAAGGAGTCACCAATCTTTATCTACCCAGTCTGAAACCCTGGGATAGAGAGAGATTCAGTTTATCAGCTTTCGTTTCAATCCGTTAAATCAGATGTTTGTAAATTGTACGAATATTAATGTAATAATGGATCAGTACGAATACGTGTATGGTTCTGTTAAGTTAATGTAAAGATATAATATGTATCAAATCAAAAAGCAACATTCTGGACCAAACATTACGTATAAATGTATTTATTTTTATGATCTATCTACAGTAAATATTTAGATTGGATTGTAATACAGATTTAAAAAATTTCAAATCAGTATGAATCATACTAGATGAGATATTTTTTTTTATTTTTAATAGAATAACTGTGTACAGAACAAACAGGACACGGTGAGAATAACTGGATTTAAACAGTCAACATTAAATGAAGTCAAGTCAGTCATAAAATTGTTAAATGAATTGACAATCGTTATGGCGGATGACTTTGTATACCCTACGTAAATAAATAAGTGCTGCTTTTAGTATATCCTTAACATTTTCAAATATCATAATTTCCAAGACATAAATATATTGTTCTCCGATTTGCTTCAGTATTTGCTAAAATTAATCTAATCACGAGTTACACTTCTTCAGTGTTTATATTGTTCTACAACATCTGCTATTATAATCGTCTACATAAGTCAAAATAGAGATAAATAAACGCATCTAATAAATGCATTCTAATAAATTAATGAAAGAAAAAGTTTACCTTGTTTTCAAAACGTGTGTTTTCTCCTTCGAACAGTTGTATTTAATCCAATTCACTTTGCTATTAATACTTGAAATACTCAGATCTTTAATCTGTGTCTGACTCGGTTCGCTAGGTGACTTTCTCACTTCGATGTCATTGAACATATGGTTGAAATTTCTCTCTCTCGCATTAATATAGCACAACGCATAATTAGACAACCGGTTCACAGCCCTGATGTGTATGACTACGACGAAAGAAAATAGTCCCGTACAAGGTGTGCTAAGTACAGACTCTTATTCAAAATTAGGATTACAAATGCAAATTGATAGTGAAAACCAGAAGTTGTAGTGAATTTGAGATATTTAATGTAGTCTGTTTAGCTATTTTCTTAATTTTATTTCTTAAGATCACAGGTAGCCGTGGGAAAAAATAAATGATCGGGACTATTTTCGTTTATTGACATGCCGCTTGGGCTAACGGTACGCGGAAATCTCACACAATGACTACGCGGAGGTTTTCAAAAGGTTGGGCGGTTGGCATGTTGAATTTGAATGGCAAGAAATTAATACTGATAATTCCTATTGAAATAGGGTCGCTTCGCATAGTCCGTTATAAATAAGAGCAAATTTTGTCATAATGTGGCGTCTGCGGCTTTATAACTAATAAATCTGTCAAGAAGACGAACAAGACAAGTATTTAATGATTTGACATGTGAAATAAGCCACAACTCCCATCTGCTGTTCCGTGCTTAGAGATTTTAAAATCTAATTCTTGTATGGCTTAGGCTGAAAATTTACTCAGTCCTGCTACATTGAGAATTATTTCACCTAAAGTCACATGAAGAAACAACAAGCAGCTGTTCAATATGCGCAGCAACCAATCTTTTTTTATTGTATCACTAACTGTATTTTCTATCTCTTATATTTGTCAGAAAGTTAGTGAACAATTTATTATAGAGACATGTATCACTAATTGTATTTTCTATCTCTTATATT
>JAULCC010046210.1:4393-15108 GCA_032358795.1 Nuttallia obscurata | reverse complement strand
GTGGTACCATCGCTTGCCTTCCAATCCGCTCGTGTTTTGGTATCATCGCTTGCCTTCCAATCGGCTCGTGTTGTGGTACCATCGCTTGCCTTCCAATCCGCTCGTGTTGTGGTATCATCGCTTGCCTTCTAATCCGCTCGTGTTGTATCATCGCTTGACTTCAAATCCGCTCGTGTTGTGGTGCCATCGCTTGCCTTCTAATCCACTCGTGTTGTATCATCGCCTGCCTTCTAATCCGCTCGTGTTGTGGTACCATCGCTTGACTTTAAATCCGCTCGTGTTTTGGTATTATCACTTGCCTTCCAATCCACTCGTGTTGTGGTACCATCGCTTGCCTTCGAATCTGCTCGTGTTGTATCATCGCTTGACTTCCAATCCGCTCGTGAAGTTATATCCTTGCCTGCCATCCAATCCTTTCCTGTATTTATCAGTAACTTGAGTTTTTTATCAATAAAGCGAAATTAATTTTTTGTTCATCTATCAAATTGTTAGAATGATGTTATAGGAAATACTTATATAGGACATAGAGATATTTACGTATTTAACAAATTTCAAACGACGACCAAGTCGTGATTTTCAAACTAGCTAATGTCATTTTAATAAAGCCTTCAAATTTCGAGATAAACTTTTGAAGTAATCACTCAATTTAATATTAAGTAAATATTTGGGTATGGTATATTATCATGGATTTTTACTGTTATTATGAATGTATATTTTATTTTGTTTAATAATGCTATTACCACGTTTCTCTCAATTCATTCGTGTAGTGATATCATCGCCTGTCTCCCAATCCGCTCGTGAAATGATGACATCGCTTACCTTCCAATCCGCTCGTCTAATGATGACATCGCTTACCTTCCAATCCTCTCGTGTAATGATAGCATCGCCTACCTTCCAATCATCTCGTGTAATGATGACATCGCCTACCTTCCAATCCTCTCGTGTAATGATGACATCGCATACCTTCCAATCCCTCGTGTAATGATGACATCGCTTACTTTCCAATCCTCTCGTGTAATGATGGCATCGCTTACCTTCCAATCTGCTCGTGTAAAGATGACATTGCTTAACTTCCAATCCTCTCGTGTAATGATGACATCGCTTACCTTCCGATCCGCTATTGTAATGATGGCATCGCTTACCTTCCAATCCTCTCGTGTAATGATGACATCGCTTACCTTCCAGTCCGCTCGTGTAATGATGGCATCGCTTACCTTCCAATCCTTTCGTGTAGTGATGGCATCGCTTACCTTCCAATCCTTTCATGTAATGATGACATCGCTTACCTTCCAATCCTCTCGTACAATGATGTCATCGCTTACCTTCCAATCCTCTCGTGTAGTGATGAAATCGCTTACTTTCCAATCCTCTCGTGTAATGATGGCATCGCTTACCTTCCAATCTGCTCGTGTTAAGATGACATCGCTTACCTTCCAATCCTCTCGTGTAATGATGACATCGATTACCTTCCAATCCGCTATTGTAATGATGGCATCGCTTACCTTCCAATCCTCTCGTGTAATGATGACATCGCTTACCTTCCAATCCGCTCGTGTAGTGATGACATCGCGTACCTTCCAATCCTCTCGTGTAGTGATGGCATCGCTTACCTTCCAATTCTTTTCATGTAATGATGACATCGCTTACCTTCCAATCCTCTCGTGCAATGATGTCATCGCTTATCTTTCAATCCTCTCGTGTAGTGATGGCATCGCTTACCTTCCAATCCTCTCGTGTAGTGATGTCATCGCTTACCTTCCAATCCGCTCTTGTAGTGATGTCATTGCTTACCTTCCAATCCGCTACTGTAGTGATGTCATCGTTTATCTTCCAATCCTCTCGTGTAATGATGACATCGCTTACCTTCCAATCCGCTCGTGCAGTGATGTCATCGCATACTTTCCAATCCTCTCGTGTAGTGATGACATCGCGTACCTTCCAATCCGCTCGTGCAGTGATGTCATCGCTTACCTTCCGATCCGCTCTTGTAGTGATGACATCGCTTACCTTCCAATCCTCTCGTGCAGTGATGTCATCGCTTACCTTCCAATCCGCTATTGTAGTGATGACATCGCCTACCTTCCAATCCGCTCGTGCAGTGATGTCATCGCTTACCTTCCAATCCGCTCTTGCAGTAATGACATCGCTTACCTTCCAATCCGCTCGTGTAGCAAGTTAGCATCCCAGCCAATTGCCTCTCTCAGTGATTCAGTCATTATGGCGGTATTAGTTATCGCGACAATATGATCAATAGCTCCAATAGTTGTTTCCAGAAAGGAAAATGATCAAGGAAACAGTAACGCCATTCCCTTGTCAAACATTTCAAAGAAAAAGACGCCACAATAATTATGATAACGCGACGGCTAAAGCAGACTGTTTTGAATGAAAAACGGCGATTTCTAAGCAACCCAGTTTGCTATTCTTGATATATTCAGCTGTTAAAGCAAGACGAAGTCAAAGATATTGCTGATACTTAAATAAATTGTAATTTATCTATCTTATATGTTTTACTTATAGCATTTGATATTTGTATAAACAGTTGATGTTATGTTGTATGCGTTAATAAGAATTAAATTGAAAATATATATTGTAATTGTTTTATTCATATAATCCGTTAGGCTAATAAGCCCATGAGGTATATAAAAGTAACAATATGGCGAACTGTAACAATCACATTTTACACTCAAATAACAGTACATAAAACGTAAAACCATGGAGAAGGTTTTCGCTATATTGTCGAATATCCATATGTAATGGCCCGGGTTAACGTCAACCTTTCCCGAAACGGAAACATTGACGACTAAACCCTTAGCCTGCTGAAAAAAATTGTCGTCTGCTAAAACTGTCGTCTGCCTAGAATTTAAAATTCATCAGAATCGCCCAATATTTGGAGAAACAATTGGTCGAGTGTTAAACGGCTTGGAGTTACTCGGCGTCTTATCTGGATCCAAGCTGTTTGCAAAACATTTCACTGTCGCGCTTAGCAGGCTAAGGGTTATTTTACAGTGGCGTCATCAAAATCATACGAACCTAGATCCGGCAATATTTCAAGGCTGAGGGGGCCATGAAAATGTGATCCGCGCAGTTTGCACATTGCTTCACAAACTATTATGATAATAACAATATTATACATGTTCTCACATCACCAAGCGCAACTCTGGTCCATGTTTTCTATTCTATGTAATTGTCATTGTTTCAAATCATTACATAGATATGTTTATACGTCGAAGTGGAAAGGACTGTAACTAATGTTGAATAAGTTGTAGTCAAATCTATTTGCAAATGCGAAACGTGTAATATGTCTTGTATTGTAAACAGATGTATATTAACATTGGTAATAAGATATAATCAAATAAAAGATAATGCAATTGTCATTTACTCAGTCTCGATATCATTATATATAGACAAATACTATATTTTGTTGTCTGTTGTTGTTGTTTTTTTATTATTTAATTTGTGCTGTTTGTTTATGTATATGTGTCGGGTTTTTAGTGTTGTTTTTTTGGGCGGTGGTTAACGTCGCTGTAACGGTATTTCAGTCATTTCACGAAGGGTACAAATATATGTACCATTTTCTCACGTTTAGACGTTCATTTAAGTTCTTAATTCAAGCTATAGATTTGACATCTATCTACTAATAAGATCTTCAAGATAGTAAATTTCCTCTTAAGTGAATCTGAATATATTCAAAATTTACTACGTACACCCGATAACAGTTGCATGTAATATGCAAACTTCACATGTGTTCGATGGCTGCTCATTTTGTCTGAGTAGCTGTTTTGCAATAAAGCAATAGTTGTACTGAAGATTCTTCCTTTTATCCCTTCTATGGAATCTGTGACAGAGAGTTTCTACTAATTACTTACGGGCTTGTATGAACGCCATTGACGTACCTACCCTCACGATCGTGTCTGTGTTTTGAAATCCCTGACATTATTCAATCAACCTAAAGGTACCTAAGTGTACTAGAAATAGGGTTAAGTAGTTTTGCTTGATCTTTAAAACAAACTGCAGAACGTGCATTCATAGCAGCGCCATCTGTTGCTGGCTGGTTAGATATTTATCCGGAATATCAACAAAACAAATGTAATTATGAATAAACCTCCCCTATCTGGACTGAGAGCTACAGTCTAAAAACCATATGAATCAACCAGGGTTTGAAATATCTGATGTGCTCACTACTTGAGGAAAACGGCATCATCGACTTTAGCCATAATAATTGCAAAATGATATAAGATCAAGATTTGAACCCGAACAGTCAAAACTCTGTCTCATTAACTACACCCGAAACAAGTCCAAGGTTTGAACTCGCTAGTTTCAGACTCTAAGTCGCAGTAACTATATTAAAAAAGAAGTCCGAGGTTTGAACTCGCAAGATCCACATTCTGAGTCACAATAACAGAATAGAAAGAAAAGTCAAAGGTGTCTAGTTTGATGGGGTTTTTTTCTAACTCATCTGACTTCAGATTGGTCTATTGTGATTATTAATAACTTTCATGCACCTGAGTCCTTTTGCAGCCCCTTGTTAGAAATTGAGGTTTACAATATATCTTGCACATTTGGTTCATAGATCTGTACAAAACATGTTTCCAAAATGTTTAGCCTCTATGTTCAGCTTAATAATAGGTTTTAGCTCTGTTGGTTCGAAGGACGGCACGAGGTTACAAGTTTGTTGTCAAACCTTTTTTCTTAAGTAAAGAATTTCTTTGAAAAATAATCTCTTAAAGAGTTAAAATACAGAACACTACATAAATTTGACGACACTTAACATCTTTAGATAGTATCAACTTTCTTCAAATGGTCACCTATGGTAAATTATTAGGTAGAATTAAGTTCGTTTAAGCCAGGCCTCTGTGGTCACACTTAGTCTCGCATACATTTCTTTCTGGGAAGTATTTGTTTGTGGGAAAATAGATTCGAAATAACACATTAGAAAAACACCTTTATTCAGAAATGGTTTTAAGCTGATTTAGCTAGCAGAACTGTGTTCACACTTTCCATGTGCCAACAACTATTATACCGGTATCATTTTCAGGGTTATAACGTATCGAAAAATCTCAGTACCTTCAGGACTTTGATTTTTTGTTGGCGTCTTTACTTGACACCCGCGTGTCAACAAACGTATTCGTGTCGCGAATATTCACACATTATTTTCCGGTTAGACCGAATGCACTCTCTTCCACTTCCGGCTCATTCAAAGCTTCTGTCTGTAAAGAACGACAACTCTATGGAGGAGATTGAACCGGATGGTAAAAAAAGGGGCGGGTAATAACGTATAAGGTCAAGATGGTGCCGACTGTAACCTTTAGCCTGCTATGGGCGACCGTGATAGAATTTGCAAACAGCTTTGATCTGGATTGCTTATTTGTTGCATATACATCGCCAAAATTTGGTCAACTAAATATAAAATGCAAACAAATAAAAATAAGTAAATGAAATTCGGAGCAACCCTCCCCACCCCCCCCCCCCTTACAAAAAAAAAAATGATAAGAGATAAATAAATACAAAAAATAATGCAAAAAAAATAAACAATAAATAGGTACACAGATATAGTATCTTTAACGTCCAAGATATTGCATTATGTGTAAACGTTCTGTTTTCTAGGACCAAACAGAACAGATTTATTCGTAAGGTAAGAACGATTAAAACTAAAACTGCGTTTACTTTTTATACAACCATTTTATGTCTAAATAAACAAACGATGCCTACCGTGTGACCTTACATTATCAGGTCAGATTTTAGTATTCGTAACGGCGAGATTGCGGTAAATAATGAAGTTGCATTAATTTTATCGGTAGAACCAGTGAACGTCTCCTCAGCAGCAACTCAACACGTTTTTAGTTGTATCTCATTGTGTAATACTGCTAATTCCACGTGCAAACTATCATGTAACCGCACGTGTTATCAAGAATTTTAAACCGCGATATTATCGCAGCGCTGACATATCGCGGATAAATCTCGCGGAGTTGACGTTGGGATTTTGTAACGTACATGTCTCTTCGTAATCTTGTCTGACGATCGTATCAACATTCGGCCGATTGTTTTGCGCATATATATCCCTGTTTTTGTCATAATCACGTCTAACAAATGTATCCAGGCGGGCACCGATGATCAAATGCTAGTGAGACAAAGCCAGAAAAAAGTGCCGCGAAGATTCCTTTGATGATACGGTGACATGAAATGCTACGTTAGCTTGAAGAATTATGCTATTTTAAAGTACATCCAGTTTGGTTTTTTGTTTGGATTTGTGTGTTGTTGTTTTTGCTGAAAAAAAACAGCCACTATTTAGATTGATTTTACTTTACGATGAACCCTTATAGCACGTGGTACATTATGGTGTAATGTACAAATTCAAAAGCTCAATCACATGAAACGGAACTTAAAAATTAAAAACTACTAGGATGCATGATTAAAACTTTATCTGACCCCTGGTTGAGATAATGTTACACTGACACTGAAAACCCAGACCTGACGCAAATTTAACACGGTTTGATCAGGACCGACATTGTGTAATCTAATGTGAAACATCCTATGAGTTGGATGTTAGAAACTTTAAGATAAACTAAAGATCCAATCTCTCAGCCCCTCACCGCTGTTGGTTCGAATCCCGGTCTGGGCACTTCGGAATTTTTTAAGTGTGAAAGCCTTCCAGTTGGCTTGCGGTAGGTCGGTGGCTCTGCCCGGGTGCGCTTTGTACCTGAAATAGTGTACAGATGTCCCCCGGGGTCTTCCTCCACCTGTAATGAGCTCGACGTCGCGATATGACTGAAATACTGTTAAAGCGACGTTAAATTCCAAATAAAAAAAACAAAAAAAAACTAAAGATAATAACGGTGATAATTATATCACTCTTGTTTTCATTATCTGCTTTTTTCTTAAAAACAAGATAAAGCTATATTATATTTTTTGCAACGTAACTTTCTAAATCCGATACACAGACACACTATCTGTTTGTAGACCGAGGTAATGCATTTAGTTAAAAAGAAACCTTTCATTCCTTAATCTCGTTACTGCTGCATACAGATTCAATAATTATTCAGTAAAGCAAAATAAGTAAATAACGAAGCGATATTTTGTTTCATAGAGACAAATAAAAGAAAATACCTGCACGCGCGTGCACGTGTTGGCAACAATGAACGTAAATATCAGGCAGCTACTGCTATCCCGAAAATAAACATCAACCCGTGCATCTTTTTGCACTGCTTTTTGTAACCGACTTTACGATGAGCTTTTTTTGTGTGTCAGTATCAAGGCGCAGTGAGCAGAGCTTAAACACCAAACAGTCGCGCTTAACCTGGATCTACTGGTGCTTAGAAACTCAGGAGGTTCCCAGGCCTTCGGAATGTAAGTCACGTGACAAATGCATTAAGTACCCTGGATCGTACGACTGGCATACCTCTGGAACGTTTAAAGACATATAAACACACCTCTGACATACTACAATCAAGGCTTACGCATACGCACGCAAAACGTAACAGTTGTGCCGACTATGACACAGTATCTCGTCAGTTTCTGTTGTTTCTTTGTTTTCCACATATCTCTTTTTTTATTGGACGGCATTGAGGAGGCACAGGGACGATCTCAATGTCGCCTAGATATAAAAGCAATGTGTATACTTAAACTTAAGCCTGCTATGGGCGTACGTGATAGAATTTTAAACAGCTTGGATCCTGATTAGACACCGAGTAACTCGGCGTCTAATCAGCATCCAAGCTGTTTGACACTCGTCCAATTGTTTCTCCAAATATTCGGTGATTCTGATGAACTTTAAAATCTAGACAGACGACAGTTTAAGCAGGCTAAGGGTTAAGCATAGCACTGCATAGCAGAAGGTTGAACCAACATGCAGAATACTTGACCTCGGGTTGGTTATTTCTAAAATTTATGCAATGTTTACGCGCTAGGGTTACGTTTTGCTAAAAGTGTTGTCCCAAAAAATAAAAGAGCTATTAAGACACATTTTGTTTTATCCATGCAAGGTTTCTTACTGAAAACCTTTATTGAGTAACACACGCATGTGACGATTGCAACGTGCATTTAGAGTTATGCTCCATTTTGTTCAGATGATAGTTTTAAGACTGACTTTGAACAAGTCTTTGAGATAGAGTTGACGTATTTAAAAAAATCATTACTAGTACAGCAATATCGACTTATGTTTTTTTTGTTGTTGTTTTTTATGCTATGACAAGAAGACTGTCTTAGAACCACGAAATAACATTCAATTTGAATTAAACAAAATCACGTGACTCGCCGTTACAACTAACCACGTAACCAACAGTGTTCGGAAGGTTTGAATGCTATATACCCTCCGGAGAGAATATTTTGTTAGACAATGCTAAACGTATACTCCATACCGCAAGTCTATTTCAACTTGAGTGAAAACATATGTTCTGAAGTAAATGATTTAGCTCTTACAAACAGACTCACAGAAGCTAGCGGCGTATGTACAACTGGATTTTTTGTATGTCTCGGGGTAATGTTACTATGCGCGCGACCCGAAGTGTGCAACACTCGTGTCCTTATCATACATATGGTGAAGTCATATTTCAAGTTATAAAATTCCCAACCCTCTCATGTTACTGCAGTCTGAAGTGTTCTGGAGCTGTCTCCATTCTTATGTAGCAATATTCTGTGAAAGAATTAAAAATGTCGTGAATGAGACCTTTGTCACACTAAACGCCCGTGCATGCGCTTTGTGTGCACATGGTGTTTTCCTAGAAAAATAGTCATTAAACTTAATATCTATTATATCTGAATTTAGTGGTCTCATTGTTCTGTATCGTGTCAAAGATTCCAATTTGCCTTAGGCTAGATAGGTATTGCCAAAACAATGCGATTATAATTAGCCAGGTTTATGAAATCGTATTTCACAAATGTTCATTCTGTTCTGTCAAGTCAACGATAAGCTTTACTAGAAAATCTCATCAGAGAAAAAGACAGAAAAATCATGCAAATTAAGCGAAATTTCAATTTGCTGAGCACGATAGAAAAATCACGTTTTTGGTTAAACGCTCTAGTACTGAAGAGCATACGAGGCAGTAAGTAAAAAAAGGGGTATTCTTGTACCAATAATACCCACGCTAAAAGTCTGGCCAATAAAATGGCGATAGCTGTGAGTGTTTTAAGATATATATTTATGAAATGTGTTGCCACACTGTAATGGTGGTTTGTATTGACTTATCTTCAAAAGTAAAAGGTAATTAAAGGTAACTCTTTTATTCTCGTTATAAACGAGTATGTCTTTGAATTGAATTACCTATTGATGAAGGTGAAAAATGACTATAAGATAATGAATGGTAATACTCGCTTATTTCAGCAGGAATGCTTTTCTTAGTTGTTGTACTTATTTCAGATTATGATGAACCGATAAATACATTTACTATTTTGTGTTATTTCGGCCGACTAACTTTCTTTCCAACTCTTTAAAGCACAGACACTGCAAAACCTATATGGAGAGCTCCTAGCGGTTCCATAAAATCTGAGTGAACGGTGTTTGTAAATCTTAGCTAAATGGCCTCCAACATTTTAAGAGATTAAAAAGAGGTACATCATTTACATTGTTGGCGAATGCCAAAATAATAAACGGTTTGTATACGTAAAAGTTCACTGTTGTTTTTCCTGTTTTCAGATTTCCTTTACACAACTTTAAAGAAATCGCATTACGCGTTCTGTTGAGCTGGTTAAGTTGCACGCTAAAATCCAAACATGAAGTAGGCCAAATTAATGATAATGCCAAATTTTCCCCTCGATTGAGATAATATGTGAATATTTTGTTTACAATCTGTAAAAAAAAATGCGTCTTTGGTCTGATTAAATTTCTATTAATTTATGTAAGTTTTCCTATGTGTAATGGTTTTGTTCATTTTAGTGAGCATTTTTAATGCAACTTATCTCATTTCTAGTAATCGATAAGCTGAGTTTTAAAACTGGTCCCCAAGATTTATACAAAATACCCAGACGGGTTCACCAATGCATTGTATTAAATTTTGTAAACTGTAACCAATCCGGCCGTGTAAGAGATCGGTGCAGCAGGCCCTTTGAGTAACTTAACAGTGTGAATTTCTGGAAACAAAACGTTTTAATCTTTCACTGATCTGTAAAGCCGGTACAATTAAAATTCCGTGAGTTAATCAAATCCACCAGACGATTGGTTACCCCGGGAATACGCACGCGCCGCGCCAGATACACGTTACAACATACAAGCCGAAATTGGCTGATAAGTAACCAGTATTTATGTAAGACGTTATTAAAGGTTATTATTTTTTGCTGGGGTCTGGGCTGAAGACAAACATCTCTGGATGATCTCCGATAAAAGGTGTATATCCTCTCTAATCTAATGGGTTTATCATGAGCTGTTGTTGTCTCGGAAAGCGGATCAGTTCCGGAATTAGGCGGCTGATCTGATGGGGAATGTCTGTACGTTGGTTCCTTGAATAGGTGTATATGTTAGGTAAATGTTCTAAAGGAAGAAAGAAGTGGGTGGGGGATATCAACTATGTGGGATCACTGATTGGTCTTTCAGTGATTTGTTATAAGAATACTGGTTAGCCTTTTCGCCGCCATAGGTGACTCGAGGTTATTTTTGCACACAGTTTGAATCCAGATGAAACGCTGAGTAACTCAGCTTCTCATCAGGAACCAAAATAATTGATATCTTGATTTGTTTTTAAACAGAAATTCAAGAAATACCCTCTTTGAAAGTTGAGACAGACAAC
>JAULCC010046099.1:2447-15110 GCA_032358795.1 Nuttallia obscurata | reverse complement strand
ACCTCTGTTCACTATTTCAGGCACAGAGTGCACCCGGGTAGAACCACCGACCTACCGCAAGCCAGCTGGAAAGCTTCCTCACCTGAAAAATCCGAAGTGCCCAGACCGGGATTTGTATGGTTTGTATGCATGTATGTGTGGTTTGTATATTCACTATCTAAGGATTTTGTCAGAAAATATATATTTATAAATATATAGATTAGATTAAAATATATCATAAGCAAAAATGAAATAAAGAAAAATTAAAAGTCCATTCTTTTGTTTGTTTCTTTTTCTTTACAACAAGTTATATATGAAGATAACAAAACTGTATTTAATGAAATGGTCATTCTGGAAGAAACGTGTACTGACCCCTGGATTGGCTAAAGCTGTAATAACAACTTGGTCTACACCTCTAGTCTCTGGAATGGTGATACTGTATTCTGGTAGAGTAAATCTGAGGGTGTCAGTCTCACGAATAATGTTCACATCTACAAAAATAGTCGCAAATCTTCTTGGAGTACCACCATCTTGGGCTTGGACTGTTATCTGCAAATAGAAAATTTATTCAACTGATTCTCCAGGACGTACATAATTATATTTTGTATATATTTTGCAAAATATCTTATGTACATGAACATGGCTTATAACTGATTTCTAAGCTTTATACCTTGGCGTCATAAAAATGGAGTTGAAACAAACTGAGTGGAAAGCAAAGGCTTTATTTTCATGACTGGAAAAGCCAGGAGTGAAAATTTGGCCTTTTCTTTCCACCAGATGAAATAAATTCTTATCTTTCACAGAAAAAATACAACCATTCTATTTTTTATGTTTGTAAAGATTTTTAAAGGTAATTTAGTGCCAGATCTGAAATTACTGAACAAAAATTTTGCGTAGAGCAACATCACGTTTTCGACATCAGATTATGATGTCATCACTGTTTGCAACTGGCATTTTAACCTGTAGTACAGGGCTACCTTATGAAAAGGGTTACAGCGAAACAGTAGATTATAAGGTTATATTTCACTGAGAAATCCCTATAATGAGTTAAAAAGCATATAAGAAAAAGTGTTGCATATTATAGACATGTAAAAAAGTATCGATTTTAAAAATTTTTCAATACATTTGCTTGGTATGAAAACTTTATACATAAAGATGCATTGCCAAGTACTGCAATTTTCTATAAACAAGACCCATTGCAGGGCAATATGACTTTCCATGAACAAGATTCATTGCCGAATTCTACAATTTTCATACATAAGATTTATGCAGATTACTTAAATTTTCCTTAGACAACTTTCTTTGCTGAGATTTGCAAGATTCCTTTTACAATATTTATTGCCAATTATTACTGTAGTACTTATTGTATTGTAGTAAATAGTATTCATTGCTAATTACTGTGTAATTTACCTTTACAATTTTCCTAAACAATATTCATTGCAAATTACTGCAATTTTCCTCAAACTAATCATATCTGATTACTACAATATGCCTTAAACAATATTCATTGCTGATTACGGCAGTTTTCATATATAAGATTCAATACTTATTACTGTAATTTTAAAACATAAGATACATAATCAACTACTGTGATTACTGTAATTTTCATAAAACAAGATTCATAGCAAATTACTGCAATTTTCATACATTAGATTCATTGTCAATTTCTGTAATTTTCCTTATCGAAATCCATTGCCTATTACTTCAATTTTTCTTAAACAAGATTCATTGCCCGTTTACTGTAATTTTCATTTTATTGCCCAGGTGTGCAATCTTTCATACACAATTTATTGCCAAGTTGTGCAATCTTTCATACACAATTTATTGCCAAGCTGTGCAATCTTAAATATTCAATCTAACACTGGGCTTTGCAATTTTTCATACACAATTTATTGCAAAGCTGTGCAATTTTCATACACAATTTATTGCCAAGTTGAGCAATCTTTCATACACAATTTATTACCAAGCTGTGCAATCTTTCATACACAATTTATTGCCAAGCTGTGCAATCTTAAATACACAGTCTAACACTGAGCTGTGCAATTTTTCAAACACAATTTATTGCAAAGCTGTGCAATTTTTCATACACAATTTAATGTTGAGCTGTTCAAATGTTTTTACACTATTGTGGAGCTGTACAATTTTTCTGCATCAATTCTGTTCAGGAAATCATTATTTTATTTCAATTCTTTTTATCTGTCAACATGCGGCAAGTTGAACATTAGCCATTATCACTATGACTTACCCTATAGAAGTCGGTGTTGGTGTTCAGTACAGATCCCAAGAGTGTTATAACTCCAGTGCTTGGGTTAATGAGGAAAAGTTGGTTGTTAAGATTATTGAAGTCTGTAATGGCGTAGGTTACTGTATTCTCAGGAGCCTGAAACAACACAAACATGTTAATTGCAGCAGTACCATTGCAAAATTTGGGGTAGGATAGATCTATCTAAATATGTAGGCTCATAATTGAAGAATAAAAGAAACCTTTTCTGAGGTCAGATACCGGTAAGCCTAGACATGCAATTTCTTAGTTTGCATGATTATACATTTATTCAACAATTTAAAGGGAGAGGAGTATGTAAAGAAATACCTGTGTTTGACAAGGGCTTGTTAAATCCTAAAGGTCACATAAATATACATCTACTGGTAAATATCTGCAACACTAGTCAATATCTAAGAAACCAACGTGTCTGTTGTGAAGAAAAAGTTAAAATTTAACATAAAATGGCTTACTCAACTCCTCTTAAAAGTACACAGAAATTAGATAATTAAAATATCTAGAATAAGGACTGAAACAAATCTTGAAAGCCTGTCGGGTTAGAAAAAAACAAGTACTTACATCTCTATCCTGGTCAAAAGCATTGAGATCATATATCAATGTGCCAATTGGGGCGGTCTCAAAAATAGTGGTCTGAACATTGCCTGTATGGTTGAATTGTGGTGCAAACAGGTTACGAAGTATGCTGATTCTAACAGTGGACGTGTCGAAACGAGATGGGGTTCCACCATCTGCAGCAACAACCCTGGCCTGAAAATCAAAATTATTCAAATATTAGTATATGGTTTTTTTTTTCCCTGATAGATATGCCTTTTATCACACAGGTAAAAAATACAGAACCTTATCTGCCTGCAAGTCCATAGTTGATGAGCATTCATACAATTCACTATAGGACTCTTCATGTTATTTCTGTAGCAGAGCTCCAGAAAACAGAAAGAAAAAAAAGAGTCTGTAAAACATGTTTCTCCACCAAACCTTATCTTGTGGGTACTTAATTCTTGATTAATTAATACTTGATTCTTAAGAGTCCCTCAAGACAAGGTTTGGTAGAGAAACATGCAAAACAGTAACCAAATTTCTCAAAATACTCGTTTTAATGGAGCCCTGTGTAGGAAAATGTAACAGTGTAGACCATGCTCAGACCTCACAGAAGTTAAGTTGTTATATAATAATAGAATTGTAGCTGTTATAATAGTCATGTCCATGAGCTAGAAGTATAAATAAAATACAAAATCAGACACACAAAGCATATTACAACAAGAATAGCAAAGAAAATCAGGATTTTTATGACCTATTACACTTCTTTCTGACATTTTATAAACAAAATCTACAGATGTCAGGATCTACATAAAGACCTCATTTCAAATCATAATTATATGTAACAAAGATCAAGATAAAACAGCTTGCATCGATCTAAGCAGATCAACAATGCTTTACTGTATTTAAATTTAATTCAGTTCTGAGAAAATGTCAACTAAACAGTACACAAAATGGCAATATATTGGAATCATAGATTTTTTTGGGGATAGTCAGTCAGGAGTCTCTTTTTCAAGATTTCACTGGAAGCAGATATCATAAAATGCATCAAAAATTTTAATGCAATGTTACATTCTTTTAAGAAATATAAGTGACCTTTGACATGCTGCTAATAACCACTTACCACAAACAGAGCTGTGTCATCAAACATAAGTGACCTTTGACACACTGTTAATCACCACTTACCACAAACAGAACTGTGTCCTTAAGAGAGATAAGTTACCTTTGACACATTGTTAATTACCACTTACCACAAACAGAACTGTGTCATAAAACATAAGTGACCTTTGACACATTGTTAATTACCACTTACCACAAACAGAACTGTGTCATCAAACTGCAAGTTGGTATTAGCTAGCAAACGAATCACTCCTGTTGTTGCGTTGATGGCAAAGAAACTTGTGGTAGAATCATCCCCAATCATGGAATATGTGATTCGGTTGAATGGATCCTGGAATATCATTTTAAGAATATATAAAAGAAAACATCTAAATAAATTTCAGATAAATAAAAAAATAAATTTTAGATAAATAAATGAATAAATTTTATGTAACTGTAAGTGAAAAAATGAATGTTAATATGAATTTCTGCTTTGTGATATTCTTGAGAAATGCAGTAACCTCTGAAGATAATAACAATGTACAAGTACTGAAATTTATTTCAATGTAGCTTTGTTTATATTACCAAACAAAAAACCAGTTTAATAATATGTGAAAACTAATACAGGTTCTGAAAACCATTTAATGTGAACCGAAGATAAGGTTGTATTATATATAAACACTGGGTAATAGCATGATTATTACCTGAATACACAGGATGTATGACATGAATACTACCTGAGTGTCTGTTAGAAAACTGGGTGTATCACATGAAAATTACCTGAATGTCTGTAAAAACACTGTAAACATATGAACATTACTTGAGTGTCTGTAAGAAAACTGGGTGTATCAAACGAATATTACCCGAGTGTCTGTAAAAAAGTGTGTAAACATGTGAATATTACTCTAGTGTCAGTAAAAACAATGGGTAATTACATGAATAATACCTGAATGTCTGTAAGAAAATTGGGTGTATCAAATGAATATTACCTGAGTGTCTAAAAACACTGGGTAATTACATGAATAATACCTGAGTGTCTGTAGGAAAATTGGGTGTATCAAATGAATATTACCTGAGTGTCTGTAAAAACACTGGGTAATTACATGAATAATACCTGAGCATCTGTAAGAAAATTGGGTGTATCAAATGAATATTACCTGAGTGTCTGTAAAAACACTGGGTAATTACATGAATAATACCTGAGCATCTGTAAGAAAACTGGGTGTATCAAATGAATATTACCTGAGTGTCTGTAAAAACACTGGGTTATTACATGAATAATACCTGAATGTCTGTAAAAACACTGGGTAATTACATGAATATTACCTGAGTGTCTGTAAGAAAACTGGGTGTATCACATGAATATTACCTGAGTGTCTGTAAAAACACTGGGTAATTACATGATTATTACCTGAGTGTCTGTAAGAAAACTGGGAGTATCACATGAATATTACCTGAGTGTCTGTAAAAACACTGGGTAATTACATGATTATTACCCGAGTGTCTGATAGAAAACTAGATGTATCACATGAATTTTACCCGAGTGTCTCTGTCAATGGCTGATACAGTGTACACACTGCTAGATGGAGACTGGCTCTCTGGAATTGAAACTGCATATGGCTCATTAATGAAATCTGGTGGGAAATTGTTTCTGACAACTGTAACAAATATGTCTGCAAGTACTTGAGTATTGCGGGAGTTTGGTAAGCCAAGATCGTAGGCATTAGCTCTGAACTGAAACAGACAAGAAAAATTATACATTTTTCAAATCATCATGCACAAAAGAAATACACATACCCTCTTATATAGGATTAAAGTGAAAGAACAGATTCTTAAAGTGCTGTTCTCCTCAAGATACATCAAAATATTGATAGTGGTATTTGATAGTTTGTAGATTTGACAAGTTTGGTTGAAATAGTTTAACTGGTTGTGTAAAAACTGGGATAGAAAAGATGACTTAATATATAACTGTTACACCTACTCTAACCAATCTCTGAATCATATCTACACCTTAAACATTTAAACACTTAAGAGCTAAAAATTTACATTGAATCCTTCCATATAAACACTTTTAGAGCTAAAAGTTTACAGTGAATCCTTCCATATATACACTTTAAGAGCTAAAAGTTTACAGTGAATCCTTCCATATATACACTTTAAGAGCTAAAAGTTTACAGTGAAGCATTCCAGATCAACACTTAAAGTGCTGAACATTTACAATGAACCCTTCCATATCAACCCTTTAAGAGTTGAACATATGCAGTAAACCCTACCATATCAACTGTTCTAAAGCTGAAATTTTACAATGAACCCTTTAATATCAACCCGGTAAGAGCTGAAAATTTACAAAGAACCCATGCATAATTATTAACACTTTAAAAGCTGAACATTTGCAATGAACCCTTCCATATCAACCCTGTAAGAGCTGAAAAGTTACAATGAACCCTTCCATATTAACACTTTAAGATGTAGATTAAGCCCATTATGAACAGCCCCTGTTAAACTATTTGATCTTGGTCCACATTGTTTGCAGATTCATGCATAGTTCTTTCCAGCGGTTAATGTGTTCATAGTTCATATAACTTACTGAAAATGTAGTCTGCTGGTTGTTCACCACAGTTGAATATACAGACTGTCTTAGACTTATATCTCCTGTAATAAAATCAATCTGGAAAAAGTCTTCATCAAGTTGATTTCCAGCCAACTCATAGCGTACAACATTGTGAGGACTCTGAAAAATACAGATGTATATGTATTACAACAGAGCTGTCAGGACAGGATGCTCTACTATTCAAAAATAATATCTGTAAATAAGGAAGATCACACACTGCAGCTTTGCTAAATTTCATCTATAATCCTACCAAATTTCAATGAGTAAAGGGGATTAACTACAGAAAAATTGCAAACAGATAACAGAACAAAGTTTTCTTTGACAGAGGGGGAAGGGGAGAGGAGATAGAGTGAGGGAGAGGGAGTGGGGAAGGGATAAAGGGAAAAAAGGGGATGAAAATCTAGAAAGAGAAGAAAAGGCCATAAGTTGATAGAAATGCAAGGTAGAGTTAAGGTACTCGATATATCAACCCAAGATATGATGAACAAAAGTAGAAAGTTTCAAAATTGTAGTCTAAGTAGTATGAAAGAAATTACCTTGTATACAAGCTTGCATGCAAACTTTAAAAAAAATACAAAAAAAAAAAAAAAAAAAATCAAAACGTTCCCCTCAAATTTTAAGTTGAATAAGGGCCATAATTTGAGCAAATTGCAAGATAGAGTTATGGTTCTTTGTACACACATTCACACTAAGGATATGAATGTGAAAATATGTTCCAAGTTTGAAAGGTGTAGCTGTAGTTCTTTGTAAGATATAATGAGGTTGCACACAAATTGACACCAGCAAGCACAAAAGCTAGAATATTCTCCTAATAGTCAAGCTAAAAATGAGAAATGAAATATGTAGTTGCACACAAAACTTTAACCAGAATTTTTAAGTGAAAAAAAAGAGTCATTATTTGCATTAAAGCAGGACCGAGTTATCTTATTTGAGCATTTACAAAGAGATGAGTGTTGGAAAGCCTTCAAATTTCAAAAAGATAATTTCAATGTAATGCATCAAGTGGTTACTGACATATGTACTCTTAATGTAGTTGTACATTAAACTTTAACCAGAAAAAATACATGAAGTAGATATTGAGTAGTAGTGTAATATATAAAGTTGCGTGTGAAACCTTAACCTTAACCAAGGTGTGATGCTGAAGCTGACATCAGGGTGAATAAAATAGCTCTGAATAGTTGAGTTAAAAATGAAAGAAATGCACCCTTACCAGATATGACATCAAAAATGAATAACAAAGAAAAAATTCATCCTGTAAAAATCAGTTCATCAGATATTCCAGACTTATAAAGTAAGACACATCTAAAATTTACATACATATAAACAATCACTTTTTAGTATGCAAAGCAATTATTAACCTATATAAACTGCTATAAATCCTTGTAAAACATACCGTAGTGTCTTGATCTGTGGCAGTAAGCCTCAGTATAGGAACACCAAGTGGCTGATTGTCCAGGATAGTCCTTGAGTACTGCTGTGGTTGAAAAACTGGTGAAAAAAGATTGCGGTTGACATACACTGTTACCACCGAAATATCAGACAGTCTTGGGTTACCACCATCTCGTACTCGTACTCGAACCTGCAATAAAAAAAATGAAAATAAATTTTACAAAAAAATGCTAGTATGGAGCAAATAAACAAAAGTATATATGCCGGTATATGATAACATGGAAAACAGCTGACATAATTGCCAGGAATGCTGTGAGTCTGAAATTGGGGGTGTTCAGTGGATCCCTAAACCTCTCTTAAAACTTGGGCTTTATCCACAGACCTCACAATAAGCAAATGATCTCAGACCCTAATTTTGAATATATGTCAAAATGATATATACAACGTCCCCCAATCGCATACTCACAATGATAAAATGGCAAGACATGACACCCCTATTGTTACACACTCAGAATGTCAAAATGGCATGGAAAAAACACATGTCATACACTCACAATGTAAGAATGGTTAAAACAAACCCCTGTCACACACTGACAATGTCAAAATGGTATGAACAACCCTCTGGCACATACTCACAATGTCAAAATACTGACAACAATGTCAAAATGGTATGGACAAGCCTCTGGCACACAAAGACATGGTCAAAATGGTGTGGGCAACCCTCTGGCACACACTCACAATGTCAAAATACTGACAATGTCAAAATGGTGTGGGCAACCCTCTGTCACACACTGATAATGTCAAAACGGTATGGACAAACCTCTGGCACACACTGACAATGTCAAAATGGTGTTTACAGCCTCCTGGTACATGTTAACAAATACTTACATAGTAGGTGTCTGTTGTGTCTGAACTCAGTGAACTTCTCAAGGAAATTACCCCTGTTACTGAGTTAATTCTGAAGTAAGTAGCAGCCTGGTCATCTCCAATTATATCATATTCAATAGAGTTGAATGGAGCCTGCAAAAGATAATGCAGAATAGTAAATGGTACACTTTAAATGTGTGTGAAACTTTACAAAGAGCAAAATCAACTTCAGAGCTCATACTTAAACATGTTACACTAGACTCTGTTCAAACCACACCAAACTTAGATTTAACTACTATGAATGGATAAAAATGAAAGCAAGGTCATCATAATGAGAGAGTTCATACAACTAAGCTTTAATGGAAATGTTGCAAACTTGCGCTATGCTCAGTGTAAATAGCAGAAACATAAAGAGTAATAAAATGTGTCAGAAAAAAGAAAATCAACCCAAGTTTAAAGGAAAGAACAAATGAATATGACTTGGCCAAACAGATATTTGCATGGTTGACCACCAGATGTTTGTGTTTGCATGGTTGACTACCAAATGTTTGCATGGTTATCCACCAGATGTGTGCATAGTTGACCACAAGATGTTTGCAAGGACTACCATTTCCATAAATCTCAACTCATGAATCATTCCTGAAATTACATCATGTTGCGATGGAAAAAAATACAAGTTTGTAATATGAAATAAGCACAGAGCGACTGATAGACTAACCTGAATATCAGCATCCGTTGCAGTGACTCTATAGATGCTTGTATCAATACCTTGGTTACGGTTAATTGTAGTATTGTATGGTTCTGAGATGAAAACTGGTGGCTGCTGGTTACGTAGAATGTTCACAATCAATGTAGCATTACTAGATCTTGATGGGCTACCACCATCAGAAGCTATCAGTGACACCTGTTTAAAAGTGAAAAAGCTATCATTCGAATATATATACTTATATAGGAAGAAAGTGAGATTGAAAGATGAACACACAGTGAGAGACAGACAGACAGACAGATGCACACACATAGTGAGACAGGCATACAGACAGATACACAGTAATACAGGACAGACATACAGGTACACAGTGAGAAAGACAGAAAAGCAGACAGACAGGTACACAGAGTGAGACAGGCATACAGACAGATGCACTCAGTAAGAAAGGCAGAGAGAGAGAGAGATACACACAGTGAGACAGATAGACAGACAGACAGACATACACAGACAGTTACACATATTGAGGTAGGCAGGCAGACGAGAGATACACAGAGTGAGACAGACTGAAATTTACACACAGTGAGACAGACAGACAGAGTGGTATACACAGTGAGATAGATAGAAGCAATTTGTACTTACGGTGTATCGATCAACATTGGTGCCTACAATGCTTGCCCGTAGGTATACCTGACCAGTTCCACTTTCAATGAAGAATATCTCACGGTTTGCCGAGAATTGTGCAATAGAGTATGAAACAACATTGTTGGGAGCCTGAAAAATAAATATTTTACAGATAACATACATAAAGTTACCAGACACTTAAAATAACAACTAGTAAGAATAGACAGTGAAGACAAAAACTGTTCAGCTTGCATCTTAGCTAGTTTTCATTGGCCAAAATTCTAAATTTTAACTTTTATGTATAATTTTTCAAATATCTTAATCTGAGTGGAAAACTGTTTTGCAAAGGTAACCACTACTCTGATACCGCACAGAGAGATGTTTAATTCTAAATCTCATAATTGCCACAGCTAAGCGCAACCATGACAGAATATGCAAACAGCTTAGATCCAAATTAGACGTGAGTAACTTGGTGTGTAATACTTATTTGACACTTAGCCAATTTTTTCTCCAAATATTGGGCATATCTGATGAATTTTAAAATTCAAACAGACGACATTTTTCCAGCAGACAACATTTTTTCAGCAGACAAAGGGTAAATATGCAAGTTACAGGCACAGTTCTAACGACAAGTGTACCAAGTTTCAAAGCTGTCATTTAACTAGTAAGAAGTATGTTCATTTATTTTAGGTTTAACTCATGTTTAATACTATAGTTTGAGGGCTCTGTCTTCCAGTTGTTCTTCAGTTAATGATCAGTTATTGATCAGTTACTGATCAGAAACATTCTTTGCCTCACTGAACTTAAGCTCATCTGCTGGTTATTATAAATCTATGGTCACTGGGTCTACAAGGTTCTCAAGTTCTAAAGCTGTTGGTTTAGACAGACAGATAAATAGACTGACCAATTATTCACTTCAGGGGCATAAAAAATACATTTTGGATGACCAGAACTGGGGGGAAAGAAAGATGAGCAATAGAAATTTACTTTGTAGCTGCTATAATTCTGATAGTGGGGGTTGGGGAGGGGGTACTAAATCTAATTAAAATTCTATTGGTGGTATCCCTATTTTTGCGCCTAAATCCAATCCCCCAGGGAGATTTCTTTGGATTTACCTAAAACTAAAATATTTTGTCTCATGATGCTTAAATAATAAAAAAGTGTTAAAGTTACCCGATCATCATTGTCATTGGCCTGAACAGTAAATACTGGTTGGCCTTGGTTGTGGGTTTCTAATATAGTAACTTCATAATTGGCATTTGGGAACCAGACAGGGCTAAACTCATTACGGTTCACAGTCACTATCAATAGACCATCTGTGGAACAGGGGATAAAACCACCGTCTGTGGCGCGAACCCTCAACTGAAAAATAACAATATAGGTAAATAAAACCACCGTCTGTGGCGCGAACCCTCAACTGAAAATAACAATAAAGGTAAATAAATATTTTGCTGACTATACATATCAAATACTCTCTGTTGGGTTGAAGATGTCAGTTTTAATATATACTTTAAAATTATTATCATTATTATTAAACAGCTCCAGTAGATGCTGTCATGACGCAGCATTTTGTAAACTTTCAATTAACTGCGAACTATAAAAAGTTTAATTTGAACAACATTTACTAATACTAATTTCAGTAACATATTTCATGATTAAAATTTAAAAAAGATAGAACTACTGATATTGCAACTAAATGTGCTTTTTTACTTGCAAATGTTAAAACAAATTTAAATCACAAACATCCCAGTTTCTTCTGTTATTTTCTGTTATTTTATTACCGGTAAATGCTCCCTGACTGAATGCTAAATTGAAATTAAATATCACTTTATTTTAATATTGGTTCATGTTATCATGATGACAAAAAAACAGCATTGCCTGTTACTCTGTTTTTTGACCATAAAATGTTAGACTATGATATTTGTTCTTACTCTGTATATCACCCCATCATCTGCGGCTAGGTTATTTGAGGATGTTCGGATAACACCTGTTGAGGAATCAATGTTGAACAGAATAGGAGCATTATCATCTCCAATGAGGCTGTAGGTAATAGTGCTGAATCGACCCTGAAAACACAAATAGATAATGATCAACATACCATTAATTTTGTCATACTACCATACTTACATTTTTACATAGCAAATATGTTATGCTAAAAACATTCTGGCCATATTTTGTGTAGATGACATAGGTTTTCAATGTCAGAGAACAGTAAATGCGATTTTAATAAAATAATCTAATCTATAATTGAACAGTCCAGTTATTAAACTTGGCTAAGATGTAATGTGCCTAAACTTACAAACCATGTTGGAAATGCAAGCACCTGTCTTAAGCCAATCACAGTACGAATCTTGGAATGTATAAACATCAATCACACATAGAATCTTAGTAAATAAGAATAATGTACCAAATCACAGCTGGGTTATTATCAGTAAATAAGGATAATGTATAAACTGAAAATCTAACTTACAGCTGGGTCATTATCAGTAAATAAGGATAATGTATAAACTGAAAATCTAACTCACAGCTGGGTCATTATCAGTAAATAAGGATAATGTATAAACTGAAAATCTAACT
>JAULCC010045988.1:0-15111 GCA_032358795.1 Nuttallia obscurata | reverse complement strand
ATATAAGTTAAGAGGGAACCACGCTGAATCTACCCATAAAATTCCTGTTAGAATTAATCTATAATATGTTGCTAACTAAAATGGGTGAATGATATCCCTAAGCCTACTGAAAAAATATCGTCTGCTGAAACTGTCGACTACCTGGAATTTTAAATTCATCGGATTCTCCCAATATTTGCAGAAACAACTGGCCGAGTGTCAAACAGCTTGGATCCGGCGTCTGCTCTGGATCCAAGCTGTTTGCAAATTCTATCAGGTCGCGCTGAGCAGGCTAAGGGATATCATCTCGCCACTGTCAGCACTGGTAAAAATATGAAAGGCACCAAAGTCGTCTAGTAGATTATTCACATTTAACACCCAGTTTTTATGATCCTAATTACAATCTGATAAATGTAGTTTATTTAGCCTTTTAATATCATATTATTTGAAATGCAAACTTTACACTTTATATTTGATAATTCTGTTGTATCGAAATATACACGTTGGGTAACTTGCTAGTTATCCATACACTCCAAGGGAGCATCAGTGTACCCGAGTATTTAGTAGGTGTTTGCAGAACTTCAAATAAATTCTCTCACGAGTAAAAAATGGTAATCTCTGGATTAGAATTTAAATTGGTATACATTTAGGCTGCCCTATATATTTGAAAAGGTATATAAACATACACATATTTCAACAATGATTGAACTGTATATCAGAGTGAAAATTGATATAGTTCTATATTTCTTAAATTGCAAGCATTTCCGCAAGAAAATGACAAACATCCCACTTCCACTTGATACACTAACGGAAGATAAGCATTCATACCGCATTGATGCCAAAATTGATAACCCAGCTAGCAGTTAAGACTATAGGGGCTATACATATAAAACATTCTGAATGTGAGAATTTAACAGAATTTTTGTTATTGAAGTTACACACTTGGATTAAAGGAAAAGGGAATCGAATCATTGCAAAGTAGAACTCAATTACTTACATGTACTAAAAATGGGAACAGATGGATTTTACTGTTAGCCAGTAACTTAACTTTCATAGCATTGAGTCTTGTACCTTATCGTGTACCTCAAGTATTTTACTTTAAACAACACAACGTGTGTTACATGCTAAATTCGAGAAAGTTTTACAACCACGGACCCATGTTGAGATTTAAACATGATACACCTGGTTTAGTAAATTACCGCTTAAATTTCAGGACCCGGTTCATGACAAAAATAAGTGTCAACTAAATCTAGTAATTCATAAAATCTGTAAATCTGCCGAAATCATATATATAATGTTTATTTTGAATAAATGACTGTTATGTCTACGTCAATAAAACACTATGTCTCTCAGTATGTCCGTCAGTATTATTGTAAACTTGAGAACACGAGGTTGGTTATAAATTTATGACAACATGATAAAATACAATTTTTTGCACATAACTCTATATAAGAAAGTTGTTCAACAACAAACTCATTTAGATTTAGTATTTATGATAGAATTTCACATTTCCTGTATAAGTTCTAGTCTACAATATTATTTTTGAGCCTCATTTTTTTTTGTATAAGAATCTTAGGTCTTCTCCAAAACTTCGAGCCTGAATCCACTGTTATAAAACTTCCTTGAGCATGCATTTGTTCGCATTCTCAGAAATCTATCACGGTGATTGGCTATGATAACCATGTGACGTTACAGCCAATGATACGCGTGGAATATTAACAACGAGAGAAAGTCCATGCTAAAACGTGAATAACCTTAGACAATGGTCTGATAAATATAATATACAGTGCATAGCTAATGAATGCATAATAAGTGTAGTTTCGAAGTGAATTAAAAGGAACAACAATATGTATCAGTTACTAATCCTAAGTACTCATTTATTTAAAACTAAGGCAGACATGATTGCTCTACTTATATCCACCGACGTTTTATTTGAACTGTGCGACACTTTCTATGCAGGATTTGTTGATGGCTGACACAAATAATATAAACTTTTCTAGCAGACAATGCTACGGGGAAATATTGTCTGTTAGAATCTGACGAAATCAATTGTTAAACAAGACTATGTCAATTATTATGGCACCAGCTTGTCTGAAATAGGTAGAGCCACAAAAATTGAAAACCGAGCCTTAAAAAGTTTGCATCTACTAAGAGAAACACAAAATACCAATGGAAGAAATTTGCCACTATGTAACATGAACAAGACCAGCCTAAAGTCATTCACCTTTCATAAATTCATGGTTTGTACGCTACTTCTTCCAACGGGTAACATCTAAAAATAGATATGATGACCATTCTGAGGCATGTCCAACCCCAACAGACGACATATTTCAGATTATTGTCGTCTGCAAAACCGGAAACGCATCAAATCAGTTAATCTAAAATAGATTTTATGGCCTTAGATAAAACAAAGATATGAACGAAACCATTAACCAAACTAGTGCCTTGGCGTCAAAAGAAAAGTTCGCTGTGTTAAAAATCATAATAAAGGCCGGAAAGGACTCTCACGTAAGTGTTTTGTTTTAATTTGTCATAAAATATCAACAAATTCGCACTTTGGTCTAGTAGTAACATACGCATACATATCAGTGCTCAGTGCTAACACATGTTCTCCAGCATGCTACTTACTTGCATCAAACTGTAAATGGTTTGTCATTGGTTAAGAGTAATCATGTGATTTATCTTAACCAATCGCGTCACAAAGATTTGATAATGTGAATGAGCCCAGGATCAGTAGACAAAGGACACGTTTAACAAAGATGAATTTATAACTACAGAGGAAAGTATTTATTATGTCTTCATTTCACGTATATGGTAACGTCATTTGTGCGAGGTATTTAAGACCGCTATTAAGAGATTAAGTCTTTACACACACAAAACAAACCGTTAAGATGAGCTATATATACATGTTAGAAAAAGATCCCACGACAATTTCAAATTTAACTAGAACTGAGAGTCAAATCACAAAGGAATACCCCTATCCGCCACTACTATAACCACAACAATATAACAACTTAAAGAATTCGTTCAATCAAAAATTTAAAAAAGTAGGTTTAATCGTCTCCCGGATCGGTTTTTTGTTCCTCCATCATCAGGTCGTGTACAGCAACTGAGAGTTTCAGCAATTTTGGTTTATCAGTTAAGGAGGGGTTGCGCTTACAAGTCATATAGACATAAAGATAGAAATATAGGCAGACAAATGGACAGACACACGGATGGACGAACAGACACACACACACATATGGACAGACAAACAGAGGGACAGACACACGGACATACAGGGTGGTTCCTGTATACCCCTCCAAACACAAAAAGACCAAAAAATATCTTTGGTTTATGATAATTAAAATAAATAATGATAATATATCGCAAACTTATTGCTTCAAAAAAATATTTTGATTATTTTTAAGGTAGGTGTGTTGACATCTACCCAGTATTTATTTCCATTAACATCACGTGAATAACCTTAGTGTGTGTGTGCATTGAGTAGCCCATCTGTTACGTAGGGCGTGTAAACAATCAGGCTTCTAGATGCATTCTGTTTGTGTTTGGAAAATACAAGTACCACTCACTTGTGGACATATTTACACATGCACATATTTATTTATTGTGGAAAAACTAATTCGCTTCAGTTTTTTTATGTAGCGATTTGAATAGAGTTTATTCAGACAGTTTCGCTCTAAAGGCAAAGCAAGTATAGGATCATAACATTTTACGCAACACAAGTTGTTTAACTCAGTAACTCATAGTGGAAATAGTAAGATATTTATTTCAACTTTTTTTTATTTACTACGGTATTAAAACAATAAATGGCATGATCCCACAAGTTTACATGTAATGTCAATTATTACCAACATCCACACACACTAACTAACACATCCCTCCATTAATGTGTAATGAGAATGTTCATTCTTCCCAAAATGACAACCTCTTTTATGAACATTGATTAAAAGGATCGTTGTAAAAAGGTAAGAGTATGTAGTTTTAAAATAAAGCAATCAATTGTTTGATTCGTCGAAATGATTGTTAAAAATCCATAATCCTTTGACGCCTGACACAAGAAAAACATATTCTGATCAAAGGATGTATTTTATTGATGTATAGATTTAAAACATGTTTCAGCAGTTCGAAAGCAGTAAAACTATATTTACATCAAATGTTTTCATATCGGTTTAAAGTTCTGTTCTAAGTAAACTACAAACACAAACGATCGACCCAATATATATACAGCATAGTTTACGTAAACGTCACGACACTTTTGATCGAGCGAATTTACGATAATATTCACCCGAATATACTACAATACTCACTCGAATATACGACAATAATCACCCGAATATACCAGAATATCCACCATATTATACGACAATATTCACTCAAAGATACGAAAATATTCTTCCTAATATACCAGAATACCCAACCGATTATACGACAATATTCACTCGAAGATACTAGAATATTCACTCTAGTATATCAGAATATCAACCCGATTATACGACAATATTCACTAGATGAAACGAGAATATTCACTCTAGTGTACGACAATATTCACCCGAATATACGACAATATTCACCCGGATATACCATATTCTCCCGAATTATACTAATCCGAAGATACGGGAATATTCACCCTAATATACGAGAATATTCGCTCGAATATACGACAATATTCATTCGGGTATACAATATTCACCCAAATATATGAGATTATTTAGTATCAATTTGTTTCGACCATTGCGCTCTGATTGGGGAAAATAAAGCATGTTTATAAACTGTGGGAAAACAACAACAACAACATATACACACAACCATTGTACTGTTTATTTAGTTCATTTATTTCAAGACATTTGGCGTGTTTGTTCTGAAAAAATAATACATTTATATAATGGGTAGCAAGTTCGTCAATATAATTTTAACATTACTGAATTAATCTCTGATGAGTAAATGAAAATAATTTGCTGTCCTGAAACACGTAAGTAATTACATTCAAAATAATTATGTACTTCAACTGTTTCTCAATTTAGAACAAAAACCTGGTGTATGTTCTTATCATTATTCGATCGATTTATGTTTAAAAATGCCAAAACATGAACTTATTGATTAAATATGTATCTATTTAATATATATTTACCTGTGTTTAAGGTGAGATCACAACGTGGACTAATCGACGTCACTAATGACACCATGATGACGTCAAATAGCAATGTAAACAAGACACTTTGCCTCATAGTGCATGATTGTCCTTGCCTGTGTTTGAAGTTTCAAATATAAATAGTGATTGGCATATCCTTATTCCACATAAATGTCTTGTAAAACCACCTCATCCCGCTAGAACAGAGCGTATTTGTTTCACTCCCGATAAAAAAGAGCACCAAAGTATCTATTGTAATTTCCACCAGATAACACCGGGCTAGATAACAAAACTCCTAACGTGTATTAAGGTCCATTTCCGGAGTCCTTCCATAGACAAATAAAATTGGTATTGACTACTGCATCTAGCTAAACACAAGCCCTAGAAAATGCCTAATCTACTCGGCTACATCTCATTCAGACCAGAAGGTCAATATTTACATTTTCTGTATGTACTTCATTTTAAATCTAGAATTTGAATTTACAATATCTGAGGTTTTCCTGAAAGCTTTGATATGATGTTTTGGTAATACAATCAATAAACTGTAGAATAGCTCACATCAGATCTTTAGACAATGTTCCGAAGTGCAATGCCATATTCGTTATTGACTCATTATCAAGGTTTGTGTAAGAAAAGCCTGTCCGTGGTATATTATCGATAGCAATGCCTATGATAAGATCGACGTTAACTATTTGACACATTAGCACCAATCCATTACAGATCCTAATCTGAAAACACCAGATGTTGTTGTTGTTGTTTTTGTTTTGTTTTTCTTCCTTTATTTCACATCCTTTGAAACATTTTTGAATAACCTTAAACCTTTTGTGTCCGAAGAATACAAAACAACCATGATAATATAAGTTTTCGCGATGGCCTATAGACGATTCTGGTGCTAGGACTACACAGAAAATCCAAGAAAGTACATCACAGTTCCAATGTAAGTCAATATTATCGGCAGTAAAACCAAGGAAAGCGGCGTGAGGCAGGACTGGACACATTACAGGAATCGATCGCAGACAGAGATATTTGTATCTAAACATAATTGCGTATAATTCTTCATCAGATACACGCGGAAATGGGAGATCTTTATGTATTATAACATATAACTGTTGTCTGACATAATCTTCTCTACAGACTAGGCTCTGTGTGTATTGCAGGAAAATAAAGAATTTATCGTCATATTGCAATACTAAACTGTTTGACAATTTCGACGCTGAAGGGCAACCTAAATAATATGGATATCATGTTTGTTTCGATATAATCTATTGAAAGCTAGTGAGTGTGATGTTGATTTAGTACAGAAGCAATTAACATCGAGTGTTGGAGTAAGATAAATCCAAAGTGCCTTTAGCTCTAAAGATGGGTTTGCGTTTGATAAAGCATGTACACGTAACACTGTGCGTGAGAAAACTCTTTTTTTGTGCATTTCAAAGTACATTTCTATCATCTTCGAAGTAGCAATATATTTATTAAAGCCTTTTTAAGAAATGATTCTACTTGATGTATTCTTATACTTTATTCCTGTCTTTATAAGATACCATTAAAATGGATTTGGATGTACTGTTTAAATATCCCTTAGATAATAACTGTTGTTTTTAAATATATGTACTTTGTTCATTCTTCTCTTCCTGTATTTTTGAATTAGAATATTTTCGCATTGTCTTACTGCATTTGCAGTTGGGTAAAAACATTAATTGTATATATCGTGATTTTTTTTCCGCAATAAGTATTAAAACAAATGTTAATAGGACATTCTCACTAACTCGACTGTAACACTAGTCGATATACATGTATAAATACATATACCTCGGTTGTTGGTTGACATTGCAACCCTTTATAGTTTATAATTTATTTTCTCATGTATGTTTTGTATGTGCATGCGTACGTTTTGTATTTTTGTATATATGACGGTGAGCTATCTTTGCTTAAGTCGAAATAAAATTTCTGTTCTTCTCTGTATATATAAATATATATGTATTTATATGTTGGCGTGTTTAGTATTTGTCATATTTCACAGTTATTGTAACAGTCCAAAGGCAATTATTTGCTGATTTATACCAATAAACCTCGACTTTGACTTCAGAATTAGCCTTATACCCTTTCTTAGATGAACATACATCAGTATATATAGAATTTCTCATTTTAATACAAATTATAAACCAACCTTAATTATAACACTGGGAACAATTATATTGTAAACTGTATTACATAATCGAACGCCGAAGAATTCGCTTCTATTTATTCATATGAGTTTAATGAGATTTTTACTTAATTTTAGTTAGCTTCACCACTTCAACAGTTTCGTAATGCCACAAGAAACCCTTTATTTCGGTTATTTGTTTGTTTGTTATACTTACACAGTTCTGGTGATGTGGCGACACATTACAGCTAAGTATGATGGAATAAGGCCCATGTACCTCAGGGTAAAACACCGACCTTCCACAAGCCAAATCTTTGTAACTTTAACGTTTGTATGGCCCGTGTAGGGTTCGAACCCACTGAGTATTCTCGTTAGCCATTTCTAGCTTCTCCATTACACAGATTCATAAAATAGGTAACACTAAAGACAAAATGTCCGATATACACATTTTTTTGTATATTTATATTGGTATCAATGTTCTCATTTACAGCTGTTTACAAAAGAAAACATCTCCATGTGCCGAAAATATCAACATCTTCATTTGTCGAGCGCAAATACGAATGATAAAAGTATCACATCTAAAAAACAGCATACTGTCATAGCAGCATAATCTATGATACACGATAGAATATAAATGTTTCTTGTTGTGTTTGTATGCATTATACATTCAACACGAATATTTTACTTACACGAAAGAGTCAGTTAACGTAACAATGCACAGCAGAAGAAGAAAAATATATTTTATTTGTCGATAACGTGAACCAGTTGGTCCCTGGTTACATGATTATAAATACAAATTACAAATATATCTGTTCCGGGAAAGAAAATAATAGAATAATTCCATATATCCATCTAAAAAGGTAATTACGGTCATTTTTATTAAATGAAAACATATTTTGGAAGGAAAGTAACAGGAGGATGAAGTAAATTCACTTATCATAACAAGGTTTACACATACATGTATAAAATAATCTTTATCCAAAAAAATATTTACAGTAAAAAATACAAAATCAAATAAAATACTATAAAAACATGAAGCTTTTTCCATAAATGTGATTAATCAATGTGATATATGGTTTCTTAATAAGTGTTTGCGTCATCTCCCAAGTAAACAACATATTTATCACTTGAAACGGTTTTAGAAAAACAAATGCATCACATTTACATATACGATAAAAATAATTTTACATTACACCTTCAGTATCAAACTAGATAATGTCAGTTTAAACATATATGTATGTTTATATGCACATAATACAGACAACACTACATATAAACACATGTGGGATACATAATATAAAATACATGTGGTTTGGCCAGAAATTCTACCATATTGGCTAAGGCGCCCCTCTATTGCATGAAAAAGGCATACATTACTGCAGTATAAGTTATATTGGATTGTATGTGTTACCATACTAAAATAACTTTGATAAATAAATATTAGTTAAGTTGATATATACTGGTACATATATATTTGTAAATGTAAATAAATGGGTGATAGATGGAAAAAAGTCATAAAAGTAGAACATCGAAGGAAAAAGCTGCATTACGTTCTAAATAACCTTTACACGTTAAATGGATTAACAATACTACTATTCAAAGCAATAAGGACAAAGGTCACTCTGTTTTGTCGCAAGCAATGATCATGTAATTCGAAAACCACCATGATAACAATGCGGCATCAGACATGGCTCAGGGTCGGTATTGGTTTGTGTGTGATTATCCTGGAAACATAAAGAGCAAGTCAGCCAATCTCATGAAAGTTTCGTTGTCATCTTTTCATGTTTTAAATGACCTGATAAAAAACAAGACATTTATGTTTTGAAAAAATGACAGATACACATTGTATATATCAATACTAATTTTCAATATCATAGACTTATTATCAATGACTGATCACCAAAACAAAAAGCAAGCAAAATTGTGCTGTAAATAAATTATATATGTGTCATTTAAATGTATAGAGTACAAAGAGCCACCAGAAGAAAACTCTATAAGAATCTGCTATTTCGCTATTATTATTCGTATGATTGTATGCACATTCTTGTTGTGTAGCAACTGAAAATAAAATATGTTAAAAATAAGCTGCACTTCTGATTACTTAACGGTGAAATGATGCTTTGCCTATAGGCATTTTAGATTTGTTTTTTTATGCATGAAAATGTGAAATAAAAGTAGGCCCTTATCTACGTTATCATTTCATTTGAAAACAAATAGAATTTTGAATATATTTGCAAATGTGTTGTTAAATTTCTTGGCTTAACTAGGAATTCGTGAATAGGGGTGAACATTCCATCAAAGAACCAGATCATGCATTTCTCTAACACAACCAATATAAAACATAGTGAACATAAACAGAGAACATCCTCTATATCTATTTATTCATATAAATATACAAATACAGATCCAGACACCATAAAACACATATAAAAAGAACACAAACATATTCAAAGACATGCCAGAGAGGGACTACTTTATACAGCAAAGCAGGCTTTCTCTTTTGTACACTTAACCTTTAGCCTGCTATGGGCGACTGTGATAGAATTTGCAAACAACTTGGATACAGATTAGACGCCGAGTAACTCGGCGTCTAATCAGGATCCAAGTTGGTTGAGACTCGGCGAATTGTTTCACCAAATATTTGGCGATTCTGTTGGATTTAGAAAAACTAGACAGACGACAATTTTAGCAGACGACATTTTATCAGCAAGCTCAGGGTTAAATATCACCAAGTTTATCGTCATTGTAATTGCAGAAACATAAACAATGTACATGCAATTTACCACGGAATTATGCAAGTAAACGGAATCGCAACTCTGAGATCTCGCCGATCAACATCAGAGACCCTCATCTGTATCAGCCAGATGCTTGAGTAACCGTGCTCTGTATCACCGTATCGGTTTGAACACCTGTTGAATCGGTCGGACATTTGACTGTAGGTCAACATATTCTACATTCCTGGTGAGAGATTTAGTTTCTGCCTTGATTCAAAATAGCAGCAACGCTAATCTCAAGTCTCGCCAGTCTCGCAGTGTCCCTATTGTTAAAACGAAAGTTACCTGTATACTGTACGCGAGTTGCGATTCCGTTTACTTGCATAATTCCGTGAATTTACTATTGCACTTAATGAATATATAAAAAAATAATTTTATTCGTCACACGTATAATTTGTTTTTAAAATTTCATTTGTTATAACAAATGAGTTTCCATTAAAATATGCTAAGCCTGGTGACGTTGTGGTAACACCACTCGTCTTCCAGAACAAGAGTTGAGCTCGAATCGTATTGCTCCATAGCCGTTGCTGTAATTTAAGTCTCTGTGCACCTATATCTCAGATTTTATACTGTAAGAATGTTGGCATACTGAAACCGGATTGAAAAACATGTTACGTATGTACCAGTATGTACCATGAAAAATTCGGGTGACTCTTTCAGTTAATCAGCATTTTTTTTGCAGGTCAATCGTGTTTGTAGACATGCACGTGCAGCTTTAATAGAAATACATCAATAGCACCAACGTGCAATAGACATTACATTTCACTTAAATCTTGCAGTGCAATGTTGAATGCTACAGAACAGGTTCGATAACAAATCATTAACACGAAAATCGTTTTAGCCATGGTTGAAAATGGTCCATAAATTTGGTAAGTATATGTCTTACTACATACCTCGAAAACTATGTTCAATCGTTTTGTTAAAAACATACAACGAAAAGGATTTATAAAGCAGAGAACATTGTTCGATTATCACACGAATATTAGAGGTGGCAAAAACATCGATTTATAGTATGTATTTTAGAATGCTAAACACTTTTGAGTAAAGTTGTACAGTAGTGATCAAGCTTTGATGTTATCATCGATGATGTGACGATTAGACTTTCCCATCAGGTGCTATTCGCACTGCGTCTTTACCATATAACATGGTACGCTCAGGCATCAGCGGGCTTGCTAATTGTTCTTCAAAAACTATGTTTTACCATCAAATCCTTTGATTATCTCATTATAATCGTCGAGAAATGAATCAGTTTGAATATTTATCAGACCTATTGCGATAGTCACGTAAAGGAATATTGCTGTTAGATAAATTTATGAGCAGCAGTAAAATGCGACTCACTGTGTTTCTCTTACCTGTCTGGTTGCTAACATGATATGGGTGGGTAGGTTCGATACATCGACGAATAAATTATGTTAAGAAAACTGAGTTATTCACGTTTGAATATTAGCAGAGATATACAATGTAGCTGTAAGAATTTGGATGTCCTAAAGCATTTTCGGAAACTAAACATTAAGCATCAAACTTTGAACTTAGCACAAGCGCATTATGAAAAGGAAACGGCTCAACTTAGACTTGAATCGTGTCAGTCTGTACCATTTCATCATTGAAAAACTCAATCTATATAATGAAAACCTTTATTAAAATGACGTTTCCGAAACCCTCCCAGCTTTCTGGTATTCATGTCCTTTGATATAGTTTTGTCAACTTATTGTAGCCGGTAACTGTCTGTAATTTAAGTAGTCAGTCAATGTGACCCTTTGCAAACCAATATACTATGAGCTTACACGCAATTTCACGTCGCCCTAACCACAGACAGTGGAAGTAATTGCAGATGTAGTTTCTCTCTGCCACAGACAAGACCAATTAGCCATGAGTCATGCCTAGACAAACCATTTAATGTCATGTGATTGTCTGAAGAATGTAAAACAGACATATTGAAAATGTCATTTGTAATTTACACGTTTGCTAATAGAACTGTTAAGCCGATTTGAAAGGTGGCAAATTTCTATCAGACAGACATTAATACCACAAGACACGTGTTATTCTTTCGTATATCGTTTTCACAGATTCTCTATTGCAATTTTGATTTGCTTTTTTTATACTTTTCGATATCATTGTCTTTCGGCAGAATTGATTTTTGCTTTATTGCATACTGTTTCGTTTTCTCCTTGTCGTAAATTTTATATAATACATTAGTTACAAGTATGTTTACGCCACTATATATAACCAACGCATTAATTCTATGTTAAACTTTGCCGTTTTCATCTGATTTTTGTGGGTTTAAATACACTTTAGTTCATAAAAAAGATGAAATATAAACTCTGAATTTGTTATAAATCCGCAAATACACTAGTTTCTGTTGCTTATACCTTTGTATATAAAACGGCAGTTTAGGGCTACTATGACTATCCAGCTAGCTTGTGAAAGTTCGGCGGTTCTACCCATGCACATTTGAGGTTTCTTCCAGTGTAAATGCTAGAGAAATTGCCATATGAAAGGAGCCGTGCGACCCAATCAAAAGCGTATCTTTTCATTTTTTATACAAAAGTATAGTTTTTGTTGACATTTGCAAAGAGCCTATACTGCTGTGCATTCAGGGCCTTATAAACTTTCTATTTGTGCCACGTTGTTGAACGTTTCTGTAGATCTGAACTACATTCACATAGATACAATCTATTTAAAACATAGATTCATACACGCCAAACTGCCTTTTGAAACAGACATGCCAACACTAAATTCAGTAAGTTGTTAAGTCGACTTTTACCGTCATGTTTCGCCGAAAGCATTCCAGTTATTTAACTATTCTATAAATGCCATATAAACACAGAAAACACTATAAACAACCAAACAATGTTTTCTTTCTGTCTGTCTTTACTAAATAATTTATCAAGTGTTGTACGTAATGCAAGAAGCAGTTTTATTTAAATATTGACATTTATTCGCAATAGCCCAGGCATGTAGACTAGCAATAAATCTAAGGTCATATTTGGCATAGTGTGTTTCCAATATTCGTTTTCTTTTCAATTCAGAAAAAGAACATGCTCATTCGCAATTTAGCCAGACACACATATATCTATTCTTGACATTCCACAAAACGAATTTCTTAATGCATTAGTTAACAACATAAATCAAATTGAAGAGAACAATTCAGAATGTAATCCAATACAAGTGTACAAGAAACACATAATAGATAATGGCCTCAAAAGAAAAGTCTTTTTTAAACGCACCCACCTCGGCCTTCTGTTGCCATAGGCAGCTGCAAGATTCACAAAAACACAATTGTAATTCGTTAACATATAAACACCAAGTGATGGAAGTGATATAAAATACAGGGTAAAATCTCTCTGGCTCACTCTTTCTGTCTGTGTATTTCTATATCTCTCTTTTTCTATGTATGTTATTGTATATTATAAACTAAAATAAAAAAAAGACAAGGTTAAACGAGCCCTTTGAACCAACATACACCTAGGAACTGTAATTGTGTCACAACTTCGGACTGATTGGTAAACAACTGTCATATATAATAACAAACGCATGATATTCCTGACGGGTACAGTTGTTCGTCAGTGTCAGGCTTTGAGAAATTGTTTCCACAAAACAAATAATACACGTTCATATGTATACAGAGTCTCGCTGAGCTTTCATTGATTCTGATGCGTTTATAAGCCATCTCATATTTAACGTTATGATATGTGAAACGTCTTTTTAACATTTTGTCTATGTCAGTCATAGAGCATCGAAAATGTGATTGAAGAATCAAACAGTTTATAAACATTTCGTGTCAGAGCACATCCTAATCTGTCATACTTTTTCACGGGAAATTAAACGTCTAAACGGGGGAACAATAATAAAAGAACAACGTTTAACTACCGCATGTAAATAAATCCCTGTAATCTGAAAAATGCTAGAGCGAATGTATCAGACAAGTCTATAGCAACGGAAATAATCTGATAAATACTATTTAAGAAGTTCCCTTTGACTTTTATATGAAATAACCATCAAAAGTATGAATTATAGATTGAAACGATTTATTTTCGCAATTTAAAATTAATGTAATTGCTTTTCAATAAAATCAATTGTATATTTTAATTGCTGATTTTTGTGATTTTCTACAATTGTTTCAATAATATTTTGTGTACAACAAGACGAAGCTGATAAATCTATACCAAGTATATTACTATAAAAATTGTATCCGTACTGTTTGTCCAATTATAATCTGCGTCAACAAAAGTTAACGACCACCTTCTCTCTTACAACAACAATTGCATTAACGATGAAGGCGGCTGCATTGCTGGGCCGCCATCTTTGTCAAGAAGTATTTTTTAGAACTGTTTAGTATTTTTGTATAAAATTGAGGAAAACTTTCTAAATTTGCTATAATTATTAAATGTGTAGCTGAAAGCGTCAGGATCAATCCTCTGAAAAATTGTACAACTTTCTATTTACACAAAACAGCACTGACGTTTTCATTGATAAACTCTTTAATTGCAGCATAATCAAATGTTGTATGTTTGTATGTTATGAAAAAATGTTTTACTATTGTTTAAAGAAACGTTTGTTTAATTTAGTGTGACTTGTATTCCGTCATATTATATACTTAAACATAACTGAAATATCTGATTTTTTGCACTATCGACGAGAAATGGTTTGATGTTTGAACAACTCTTACGGCTAAATGTTTGGTGATTTTCATATGCACTGCTCTTAATGTAGCTAGATTTTTACCGGGTCACAGCCCAGTCGATAAAAAACAGTAACGAGACACATTTTTTTTGCGCTGTTTGACATATTACATAACATATCGAACGGAGCTGGTGTCTTATGGTTCGTTTGTAGCTGAAGGTCAGATAGAAGATATGGAGTCAATTCGTGTATGCATTCGGAATTATCCGAGGGCAATAGTCTCGACCGACGGTTTAATTAGGTTCAGCCAAGCTTAGACAAGCCTGCATATTTCTTAATACTGCTATCTCGCATCATGCATCAAAACCAAGACAAAAACTGTAAACTTTTGCTCCGCTTGGAAACAGAAAATAGCCGTAAGTATTTCATTTCTTCGTCGATTTCTATGGGACATGTGTCAGTCT